>PVLD010006078.1:0-104509 GCA_004027595.1 Dinomys branickii | reverse complement strand
TCTGACTAAATTTGCATGTCTGTATATGGGTCCATACATCTACAATTCGAAGATATCAATGGATAAAGCAACAACTACTGTTGAGACCATATCACCTTGTCTATAGATTAGTTGTGATTGTACTATTTTCTATGATAATGGATGTCTGTTTGTCAATATGTTTTTGTACTTTTATGTTTCTAAAATAAAAAAAAAAAAATGCAAAAAGCTGAGGTCACGTGGTGCCCTGTCTCCTGCTAGGAGAAAGGAACAGCCTAACCACTGTCATGCATTTATTTTAAAACCAGCAGAAGGTTGATGTCAAGTGGAGCCCCTCTCCTGATAGGAGAAAGGACTGATCAACAACTGTAGCGCCTTTACTTACACACTCAGTACGGGGGGCCAATAACAGAGAATTTAAGGAGAGGATAAAATCCAGGAGAGGAAAAGCGTCTAATCTTCAACAGAACATCATGCCTTGGTGGTTACACAGGGAACAAGAGAGGAATTGTCTATATTATTCCAGGGGAGGCCAAGTCACTTTGTGGATCAGCTCTCTGAGCTGTGTACATGTCTCACAGGACCCTGTCAAACTCACGAGAAGCAGTGACCTTGTCCTAGATACCTGTAATATAGACAGCTTTGCTCCCAACAAGGTAGAAAATGCGTAAAAGAGGAAGTGAGACACAGGGACTCTGGAGTTGTGTGTATTGATGTCAAAGATGAGAATTTTACAATATTGTTACCAATGCTAAACTACAAATGATACAGTTTAAGTGAGACAGTTACTGTAAAGAGAAAATTGAGAAGTTGTTTGTACTCCACCACAAAAATTCAGAGCAGATGGTAATGGTGGAAGAGTAGGGTGAAGATTTGGGGTAGAGAAGGTAAAAGCCAGATTGCAATGAATTGAACAGTGTAGGAAATGTGGGGAAATAGAGATAGAGGGCTTGCATATCTTTACCTGATTTCCAGAGAACGTGAGCTTTGAACCGTAGTGCAAACATCAAGAACACTATCCTTAGTGCAAAAAGCAAGAAGAATTGAGTGAAAAGCCAAATATCGTAACATAGCCAAAAGCTGGAGAGCAAGTTCTATGGGCCCAGAGGTTCACAAGGCCAACCTCATGGATATGCAACTAGTGCTGTTGTACGGAATCCCACGCCTGTTTTACAGTCCAGTGTTGGCTGCCATCTTGAAAATATTTACGACTCTTACACTAGGCCCCCACAAAGTATGTAGCCATTCATACCTTCATGTATTCTGTTTGGCCTAAGATGAAACTAATTGGTGTGAAACATAGATGATCCACTAACCATCAATATGAAGAGATTCAAAAACTGAGCTTGTTGCCTTCTTTTTTTAAATTTCCAGAAGAATACTTAGACCAAATTTTTTCATTAATTTTAATAATGATATCATAGTTGAAGTCTTGACAAATTACTATACACAAGATATTGTGGTATAGATATTACTGCTTACAACAATACCATGAGTAGGTATTAATATCAACTATAACTATTTATAATCATAGGGATTATTATCATTATGGGAATAGCACCTCATATTCAAGGAGGAGCCAGTGCAGGTAGAGTATCATTAGACAACTTATACGACATTATACAACTAGTAAAGGCTAAAGCCAAGATTCAAGCTCAAGCATCTAACGTTACAATCTTAACTCAAATTATCCAGTCTTCATTCCCTAGGCCCATGATCTTGGAGATTTTTCTTCACATTGTCATCCCCCTATGTCTACTATCACCCACCACCGGAAACCTGCTCTGCAGAGTCGTCGCAGTGCTCCACACGAAGTATCCAAGGCGTTCCCTATGTGAGCTTGGGACCATAACCTATCAAGTACCGTAGATCAGAGCATACATTTCTCCCATGTCAGAACCCGTTAGATCGCTGTGACTGGGACATAGAATGGCCATGATATCCACCCCACGGTGCTTATCTTTTCTTCTTCTCCCTCTTTCCTATTCACACATTTGATTATCACCAGAACTTTTACGTCTCTTCCAGAAGGGCTGAGGTTTGGACGTGGCCCGTTCCATACACAACGATCAAGCATTATTCACTGTTCCCAGGTGCTGTGGTGAGTTCTCTCTCTAACACTGCAGTTTCTTCTGGGGGCTAAAATCAGGGAGAGATCACTATTCAGCTTTGTCTGTTAAGAGATATCCTATCAGAGTCTCTCTGAAAAAAATCCCTGCAAATATAAAGGAATAGAGATGGAAGAATAGGCTTTAAATTTTTCTTATCACTGGATGCTTTGGAGGAAGTGAATCTTTGGGCAAAACCTCAATACATAAAATGATAAGGCAATATTTTAGAAATATAAATTTATTACTTCAAAGTTTTACAACTGTAACATTTGCTCCTTGTGAAGTCAGTCAGAGGGGTAATAAGAGAATTTCTAGGACCATAAGTAATTTTAGTGTTTTAATGAAGTTCACGGGCAGCACATCAGACTTACTCCAGCCCAGCCTCCATGAGTCCAATAATTCCTTTAAAGTCTGAAGCAGCACCTGAGTGTTGAAATTATTGTCTTAGACTGTAACAAAAAGATCTCAAGTCCCCACTGAGGAGAAAAGTGAGCACAGTTCCATGCTTTCTGCTGCCTTTCCAGGTAAGAGAACCAAAATATATTGAACTTGACAAAATGTTAGGTAAACAAAGCCGTGAGTGTGGAAGTTGAGGCCCTAGTGATTAGTAGGGAAGCACAGCATAGTAAGCACAGCAGGGCCCTCAAGGTACTTTCCACTCCGGCTGTGTTTATTGTCCAGTATCACTATGGAAGTATATGCCTGACTACATTTATGGCACCATTTAGAGCTTTAAAATAGGCTCTTATGCTCAGAAAGAGGTTACTAAATTACTCACCCTGTAAGGTTTTTCTTGATTAACATAATTTCTCCCATTACATGCCTTATCAAGAACACGTTTTCATTGTTGGGCACGCATTGTGAAGAGACATTCAGAGGTGTGTTTTCGTAGTATGGAGCCAGTTCTGAGACACCCACCTATCACAGGCTTTGAAATACAATCTCATTAGATAATTTACAAAGCAAACTTCTCAAGGTTCACACTTTGCCCTGTTGGCGAGCACAGTGAGTGATCATCTGTACATTTGTCCCCTGGCTCGCCACCAAAGAGTTTTCCTTTCTAATTGCCTGCGGTGCCAACTTATCACTTTTTAAAAGAAGAGGAAGTGTAAGTATTCATGGCAAGAACCCTTGCACAGAATCCAGACTTTCCCCAAGGATAATAAGAATACTTAAGCAAACATGTACTCAACTGGGAGTGGGGTTATTAGGAGACAGGAGCCCATGCTGGCCCCATCATCCTGTAGCCTCTGGGTCCCTGTGTGCAGCAGCATCCCTTCAAGGTGTCGGGAAGTTCCTGACTGCACACTAGATGGCAGCATGGTATACTGGTCATATGGGAAGAGTCCAGGCCCCGCAGCAGAGAAGGAAAGAGAAGGGGAGGGGAAGGGAGAGGAGAGGAGGAGAGAGACCCTTACAAATGGTCCCAGCTTCTCAAGCGTCTTCTGCAACTCAGTTTACTCTAGCACTGTGGGTCTCAGTGGAAAATCTCCCCTAGGACTGCAGCCGTCCTCTGAACTGCACTCTGTGTTTCTTCAAACCCTATGAAAAAACTGCTTTGTGCAGCTCTGTTCCCCATCTCCGCATCTGGAGATCTGTCGTTTTACAAGGTGCAGGAAGACCGCAGTTGCTTAGGGTTTTCTTCGTGAGCACCAAAAAGATCCTTCTGATTTGTTCGGCACAATTTGCACAAGGTGTGTGTTTGAATCCAAGTCATCTTGTCGCAGAACCAAATATTTCATTTAAAAGTGTCTCCCAGTCACACTCTGGCTCCCCGTTTCTATCTCAAAGGGCAAGTGGGATGGGAATGGGACCTGTGTGCACACTGAGATTCTAAGGACCAAGGAAGAGGACTCTGATTGTAGCATTTTAGAGCTGAATAGGAGCTTAGAGTTCACCAGTCAAGAAATTTCATTTGACAGATAAAAAAACTGATAACAGAGATCTTGACTTGCCTAAGGCCACACAGCTTGTTAGAAATCAAGCCAGTTCTGAGAAGCTGGTCTCCTTATACCCTACCGGGGCCTTTTCCACTGCTCCACGTGTGATTTATAGAAAGTCATAAATCCGCAGCATATGAAACCTCTGGGCCCTCAGAGCTGAGTTGGCTCACCTCCCCATCCCACTGCTGTCCTCCCACCCCACACAGCTAATGCCTCAGCCCAGCCCCAAAGGGCCCCGCCCCCAATTCCTCTTCCTCCTGGGCAGGAGTGAGGGGAAGGCGAGAGACGCGCATCGATATTCACTGGGAAACTAGATGACAGACACAGAAGTCCTGAAATACTGCAGTGCTTCCCTTGGCATTTCCTCTTGACCGGAGAAGGAAAGACCAGAAACCTCCTAAGTGAACCCATCTGGGCAACTTTTTTCATATTCAGGATTCATATAGTTCACATTTTTCTCCAAACCTTTGAGTACTAATTCAAACCTTCCAGCGTCCAGGCCCCGTAGGGTTTACCTATCACTAAATATTGTTGATTTGCAAAACAGAGAGATTCTTTTCCTAGAACAGACACTCCTTTCATGGCTCTCTTCAGACACTGAGCCTTTTCCCAATTAAGCAGAGGCTGGCTTCTCTCTGGTTAAGATTACAGACAAACACCACCACCCTTCTGCCTGCTCCAGCCACTCCTCACTTTGCTTTGACACATGGTTCTTTTGATCTCAACCCCAGACCAGCGCCCAGGCTCCTAATTATGCACAAGCCATAAATCATGGCAGTAATGTGGTCCTTGCTAGGGGAAAGGAGTATTGTTGGGCCTGGAAAACTGGGTGTGTTGAGTGTTTCCAAAAGCAAAGCAGTAGGGGGAAGGCCGGCAGGAAGAGTAAAGATGTTTTAAATGTTTGTAGAAATAGTTGCTTTGATGTTGAACCCTGTCCCAGAGGAAGTCAAGAGTCTGAAAACGAAGTCTGTATTTTTTCATATTTGGAGAGGTAATGAAATCCACAAGCCAGAGGCAGGTGTAAGCAGAGCCTTCTCAAGTGAGCGCAGAGCAGCATAAACACGCTTCTCTCTGCCCACCTCTTAATTCTGTTAATTTAATTTTAGCAACTCACTTGCATGAGAAATCTTCTTAACTATTCAGTGACCTTATTGAAAAGTAGTTAATCTGGTTAAGTTGGGCATTTTTACCAGGAAACACTCTGGGAATGCCGAATTCTTTTTTAAATTCAACTTCTCCAGAATATGCTACTGAGTGTAAAAGTCAAAGTAATTTCCATGAAGCCATCTGGGGTCAGTCTAACCTACGAACCAGCCACATGCATTTGATATGATCTTATTGAGGAGTTTTGCATGCTTAACGGAACTGAAAGGTATTCCTGCTTTACCTCAAGGTGAGAAATGCTATATAAGGGCTATCGATGACTTCTTGACACCCTTTTATTGGTATATTCCTTCTCAAAAGGAAAAACAAAACACATGGGACACTTTCTTTTCCTATGACTTGGTTATATGTGCCACTGTCATTGGCTGTAATATACAGACAAGGCTGGGATGGAGCAAGATTGTGAGGTTTCTGTTTATTCAACAAATATTTATTGATGATCTACCCCGGGCTAAATTCTAGGGTCATGACAGCCGTGAATTTAATAGCAGACAAGATTAGTGCCATCTTTTTATAGGGCACATAAGCTGGGTTGAGTGTTTCCAAAGTAGGGTTGACAAACCTTGTCTGGAGAGGGCCAGCTAGCAAATATTGTAGGATTTTCGGAGCACGCAGTCTCTCTCACTTCTCAGCTCTGTCCTTATTGCATGACGCTGCTATAGGTAACACATACAGAACTGAGCATTGCTGTCATCTAGTAAAACTTTATTTAGAAACACAGAAGATGTACCAAATTTGGACTGTGACCTGTTCTTTGCCAATGTGTCCAGGAAAAAGAAAATAAACAAGTTCGAATTTAGAGAAAAGGATGCAACAGGGAGGAAGACAAAGAAGAAGGCACGGAGGCCTGGGCAGGGTCAGCAAAGGCCAGCTTGCCCAGTCCAAGAGAGAAAGTCAACGGGGGGCCTTCTCTGTCAAGTAACCAACCAAGTTAACAGCTGTTAGGTTGGCAAAAGTGGATACGGGGAAGAGGACCGCAAAAGATTCCTTCAGGGACATGGAATAGCCTGTGTCATGATTCAGAGATGAGACCACAACTGAGGACACCAAAGAGGCTGTAGATCACTGGATTGGGGTCGTAGAGCTTAGGTGAGGCTGGAGTAGAGGCAGCATAAAGAAGCTACTCCGGAGGGAAATTAAGAGGTAATGAGAGCTTCGAGCAAGCGCGTCAGAAATCAGATCCAAGCTTCAAAGGGATCACTTTTACACTTACGCGGCGAATATTTTCAGGAACTTCATTTCCTTCATATCCAAATGGAGACAGGAAGTTGCACTGCCTCTCTTTTCCGGTTCCTATTCTAAGGTGTTCCTGGAGGCAGCTAGACACAGTTTCTTCCAGGGCTCCTCTTCAGACATCTGTATTTTCACAAGGATCAAAGCCTCAGCTAAATGGGCCAAGTTTTTACTTTGGGATTTTATGCAAAATCCCATGCAAGAAAGCTTTGTTGTGGGAGGAGCTGAGAGAACTAGGGCAACCTAAGCTTCCTAGAAATCATAACATGTGTGAGCTTCCTGTTACTATAACAAATACTTGAGATGATCAACTTATGATAGGGAAACATTTATTTTGGCTCATAGTTTTGTAGGTTTAGTCCATGCTCAGCTGGCTGCATTGCTTCTGGGTCTGTGGTGAGCAGCACATCATGGCAGGAGTGTGCATCAGAGGAGGCCACTCTCCCCCTCATCACCAAGAAGCAAAAAGAGAAGAGGCCAAAGCCCCAGTATGACCTGCAAAGGCATGCTTCAGGGACCTCGCTTTCTCCCACTAGGCCTTGCCTCTTTTTAATTATAGCTGCCAGCACATAGCAATCACACAACTGAGTTTCAGTGTGACATCCACACATGCTACTATCCTGTCCCACCTCCTTCCCCTGGTCCACTTTCCCCTTCCCTGATAGTAGCCCCCAACTCATAAAGGTTCTACCACCTCTCATTTGGGCCATAGGCTGGCGACTAAATCTTTAGCATATGGGGCTTTAGGGGACCTTTCAGGCCCAAAGTGTAGCACACCACAGTCATTTCATTTTCAGCAAAGCATCAGTAGAATTCTTATGAATTTATCTTAGATTAAGGTTGCTGGCTACATTTTCACCAAACCATCAGAAAAGAATTTTTACCTTAACCGAGTGATCAAGATTAATATCACCAATAGTAAGATACTATACACTCCCTTCTACGATGTGCTGAGAAGCATCATCCCTGTGCTATTCCCACTAGAATGTATAACCACACGCTAATTGTTAAAAAATATTAGACAAACCCAGGACTGTACAAAATTAATCAGCAGTACTCAAAACTGTCAAGACAATGAAAGACAAAGGAAAACCAAGGAATTATCACTGAATATAAAAAATAAATGACAATTAAATGCAATATGGGATTCTGGATTGAATCCTGGGACACAAACAGTGGTAAAACTGTTGAAATCCTAACAAAGTCTGTACCCGTGTTATTATCCTGGTTTTAATAATTATGTTGGGGTTATGTAAGATGTTAACGTTAGAGGGAGCTGTGTGAGAGGTACAAAGAAACTCTGTTCTATTTTGAACCTTTTCTGTAATTCCAAAATTGCACAAAGTAAAAGTTTCTTTTTAAAAGGATGCAAAGACATTTCTTATAAAAATAATCCTGATATATTGTTCCACTTTAAACAGGAAAGACTGATAAGTGTTTCCTTGTCAAGTTGATTTCTCTACTAATAATCCCTGATGATTGCCAAGTGGCTTTGAGATTGTTTCAGTCTCAGAGTATTAATAGTCATTGTATAAATAAAATAGAGAATTGTGTCACTTAATCAAGAGCTCCTTTGGAATCTGCCCTTGTACTGGATGCTGAAAATGCTCAATGGAAGTTTCCCCATCTAATGCCACTTCTGCAGTTTTTCCACTGTGGTCTTGGGCCATGCGTACCCGATTCTGTGACAAAGAGGAACTTTGCTCTCTTACAGCGTTCAGGGAATTGTATCATAGGGCAATTTGCACATTTGGGGGCAGAATTTTGTGAAGTAGAGACAGTAAACCAAGCTTCATATCTTAATTCTTACATTCTTGGGCCCTGGAGTCTTGAGTAAATCAGTGACTACTGATTCTTTTTTTGTGAAATCAAGGCTTTTAGAACAACATCTAGATGAGTAATACTCATCCTTAGCTTGGTATTGGGGTCATCCAAGAATTTTTTTTCCCTTTCTGATTTCTTTTAATGCTAGTGACTGGGACAACTCCTGTAGACTCTAGTTGCAAAGTTTTGGATTGTATCTCTGGCACATAAGGCCTTAAGAGTTTTTCAGAGTGGTGTTGCCAGGTAGCCAGGGTCGAGAGCCATGATGAAACCTTCCAACATGTACCAGTAATTATTATTCAGACAAAAGGAGTCAACTGGACCAGCACTTATATTCTCCTGCACATTAAAGCATTCTAGCCATGTGTAGGTGAGACTACAGTAGGAAGCACTCGCCATCATTCCCTCAGGATGCTGCTGCATTATCAATTGTCTTGTGTAATAATTTACATGAACAGCTGTAATAGTTAGATTTTTGAATATGGCTTAAAGAGGATTTTTCAAAAACTGCATGCAGATACCTTACACAAGGGGCCTTTTAGTTCTGTTCTTGCTCCTTCAATGTCCCCTTTGTATGCTTCCCTTTCCTCCTCCAGACCCACTGCCTACACCTACCTGGAGACGCACATTTACAGTAAAGCGCAAATGCCTGGCATCGGTGATGTGTGTTTATTTGGGTGGGCTGAAGGGAAAAGAGGAAGAAAATTGCATTGTTTAAAATGTAGCATTAAAAGATAGGGTAGCAGATCTCAATGCTTATGGGAAGGGAGAGATGGAGGGCAAGCAATAGGGATGCGGTCCCTGAGATTCAGAAAGCTGAAGACCCTAAGGAATCAGTTTTCCTCTACTCCAGCCAGTTGTGGCCAGCAAGCATGTTAGCCCAGCAGTGCCAGAATGTTTGAACTTCAAGAAAATAAAGAAATCTATCGTTGACTTGTAAATGCTGGAAAACAATTTTTGAAATAAGTATAAAACACTGTCTAGGCCAAACCAAACACTTCACCCGGCCCGACCTTGCCAATTTGCAATCTTTTCTTTAAAGGTTAAAATTGAAATAGTAGAATCGCTGGCAAAACTCTTGATTGAGAGAAGTGTTTTATTTTGTTTGGGATATTATCGAGGTCTTTTGGCTGTTGTAAGACACGCTGGACTGTCCCAATACAAGCTTGTTGAAAGAAGGCAGGATGTCCGCCCCTGCAGAGATGAGGACTGCTCACACAAGTTCAGCTCTAAAGCCTGCCCCTGGTGGTAGGAACAGGGCAGCGCATGGTACAGCAATCAGTTGTGTAGAAGCCAAAGTGTGGGTCTGGCCTATCAATGACAGGGGCAGCCCAGTGGTGATTGGGATCTTGAGAGTCAAAAGTCCTGTAGGATAAGGGATAGAAGACTTGGACTCTGTTGATTCTAAGCTTTGAGGAGTCATTTAGAACAAGATGCCTTCCAGTGCATGAAAATAAAAATTAAAAATTAAAAAAAAAATTCTAGCACCTAAAGTAAGGAAGAAAGAAATGTCCAACCCCTACCTAAATGAGCAAGGGCTCCAGGAGGGACTCAAGTTCCCCCCGGAAAGAGCAGATGGCTTTTCAGATGGACCAGAGCAATGTAGTAGCACGCATGCAGGACAAGGCAGAATCAACCTCAAAGTTTTACCTGTGGCAGCAAAGGAGACAAAGGCCCTGGCACACCAGAAATCAGATTTCTTGGGAATGATTCTTAATTCTAAACCCTTCCAGTTGAGAGACTGCGAGTTCATTTTTCCCTGGTCAAACCCAGAATGTGTTGAAGTGTGTAGGAGATAGTTCCTGGTGACGAGGTGCAGCTCATCGGTATGTACAGCTGTGGAGAACTGAGAATGGACAAGGTCAACAAGGACAAGGCCCCGCACCCTTAAAATCACCAGATGGATAAGTACCTGCTCCGCTTGCATGTCAAGTACTGGGAAGCAAGCCAGAAAAGTCATATCCCTCTCCATGTTAAGTCTAGCCTAGGTCACTGTGAACCTCTGACTTTGTGATTTAATATAGAAAAGCTGCATGTGTCTCCCTGGTAAAGTACTTGCTTAGCATATGCAAGGCCCTGGGTTAAATCCCCAGAAAAACAATTGACACAAAGACCAGGCCTCAAAGTATCACTGAGGTAGGCTCCACACAGACTATTCCAGAAGCACAATAGCTCAATATCCAGTCATCTTTCAGCTGCATTTGTTGCGCTTCCCAAGAGTGAGAGGACACAAAATAGTCCCCTCTCCTTCAAAAAATCCGAACACATTAACCTCAGAAGAAGCGACCCAGCTTTCTTAGCAGCAGTCATCTAAACTTTGCATTTGCCAGATAAATGCCAACTCCATGTTTATTCCTGTATTGACTGGCCATGCGAGTGCCATGGCAGTAAGAAGGTAGTGAAATGAAGCAAACTGTAAGTTCTAGCTTCTCTGCTTATTTAGGGGATCACTTGGGAAAAGTAACTCACCCGTGAGCCTCAGTTTCCCTGTGTCCAGATGAATTTAACAACACCTGCTCTAGTTACCAACTCCACAGAGTTGGCCAGAGAATTAATGTGAGCCTTGTTTAAACAGCTTCAGCCAGCAGTTATCAACGCAGAAAGGCAAACCCTCCTGGAAAGGATGTATTCAAATTGCCGGGCAATTGGAAAAAAGGAATGAAACTACATTTTTATTTGGAAATCTTCAACAAGCCATCAGTGTTGATTCTCACCTGGTAGCAGCCTCTACTGTGTAGACAGGGCTGTGAAAAATATTTTGGTTTCTCCAAAATGGATTGAGTATTTGAAATGTTGTACATTAGCCTATATAAATATAAGATGTTAATTCTTTGCTTCCTATTACCCTTAGCTTTCTTGTTTGCCTGTGTTAACAAAGATGCCTATTATAAACAGGAGGGAGAGACTCACAAAGTAGCTTCAAATCTGGTGTTTTTGTTTGTTTGGCAGGCGGTTGGGGTGCCAACTTTAAAGAAAGTTTCACACTTAAAACCTTGAACCTGCCTCTCTGTTAGTGTCTCAATACTTTGAAAGACTTCAAGGGAAACCTAATAGAAAAGTGGTACTCAGGCAAGCAATCCAAAGGAAGGGTAACCAAGTCAGGGGTTTATTTTATGTTTTGTGAGAGAATCTTACAAATTCCATCTTGAATGGTAGAAACAGTTTCATTGGCTTGACTGCAGCTGTGATCAACAGAGTGTTCCTTGCTGCTTTGCACGGAGATGTTTATGCATGGCCAGGGAGGTGCTGAAGCATTCATCATGAACTCACACACCTACAGCTTTCAGACACTCCATGGAAAAACAAGCAGTACAAAAGGTTCACATTCTGAGCACACCCCAGAAATCTCAACCCATCGTTAGAGTGAAAATACTAACTTTATTTCTGCATAACACAACAGTGTTTTCACCTTCCTCTACCTTTCCCTAGGCATTACTGTCTCCCTGCATTTAAGCAAGGATTTGGGATGACGGGAAGCACTTCTGTAGCTAAATAAATTTGGATTGCCTCTATGATTTACAACTCGTGTGAACGGGATCAGGCATTTTCCCTTTCTTCTGTGAAATGGAGATTGCCTCCTCATGATATGGTGAGGAAAATGATGCTGATAAATGTAAAGCATATGAATATCATAGTAAATGTTCTATAAATAACAGTTAATTTCCCTCTTTTTTGTCTAACTCATGTACTCAAAATTCTATGTCTTTTCTTTGTACAATATTTGTTTTCTTTATTCTTTTTTTATGCTAGGCATACAGCCTATTCCTGAGCTCACTCATATGTACTGTATGTATGTATGTATGTATATCTGTGTATATACGTATTGAGACAGAATCCCACTAAGTTGTTCAGGCTGGCCTCAAACTTGTGGTCCTCCTGCATCAGCCTCCCAAATAGCTGGAACTAAAGGTGTGCCACTATGCTTCACTTTCTATGTCACTGTGATTCTCAATGCTATTTCTCTAATTCCAAATCAAAGGTGGTTTAGAGGTAGAAGTAATCTGCTTAAAAATTTATTTTATAGGCTAAGGTGGATACTGAGGCAACAAGGCACAAATAGCTTTCCCAACAACACAAGGACAGGGCTGGGGGTGTAGCTCAGCGGCACAAGTACTTGCCTAGCAAGTGCAAGGTCCTGAGTTCAATTCCCAGTACCAAAAAGAAAACAAAACCAACGATGCAAGGACAGTCTCAGAACAAAAACTGTCCACGTTTCTGGATCCCTACATGGGTGCTCTTGCCATTAAATAACATTTAACGAGCTTTTTTTCAACTAATTAACAAAAGTTGCTTCAAGCCCACTTTTCCTACATTCACCTGTGAAGTAGTTACATAAGTTTTATATTGAATTTTTTATTACCATCTCAAGATCCTTTCAATTCCTGGAGTTTCATTGTACCAGTACCTCTGAGGCACATGTCATTAAATAGATATTTGTCAGAAGTTCTTTGCAGTAAGTCCTTCTGCTATTTTAGTAATAAACTATCCTTAGACCGTATACAGCATAGATCAGGCCTTGGAATGCCTATCACAGGTACAACCTCTTCTAAGAATTCCTTCCCATAGTGCCTGCAGAGCAGGGTTGGTTTAGAGTTCTTTCCCATTTTCTGGCTCTGGTTCCCCACCATATTCCAGCCTCATCTGATTGGCAGTAAACTCACTGACTGTTCAGTATCCTCTGAGCAAGATGAAATGATAGTTTTTTCTAATAATGATAAAAATCATATAGCCAGTTAGATTCTGTGGGGAAAAGAGAGTCAATTTGTTACTTTTAAGCATTATGACATGCACTTTAGGTAGAAGTGTATATAATTTATAGCAATTCCAAGATAATTCGATGGTAAAACTTTTTTAAAAAGAATCTATAACTCTCCACCCCTTATAACAGTGATATGAATGGTTACAAAATCATAAAATCACAAAATCAAGATGTGCTACATTTAGATACCTTAGATATCTCGGCAAAATAGAAAACGTAGCCCTCAAAATACATAAAATCATGAGCCAGCCTATGTTCCTCAATCTCAACATTTCTGACTTATGAGTGTTATTTGCGTGGTGTCCATAGTATTAAGTGTTTCACACTTTAATCAAAGGTATCTTTCCTTTCTAGGCAAAGCGCACACAAGGAAACATACTTCTAAATTCCTTAATGTTGACAGTGACATTATCAAAGTAATGAGATAGCACCTGTGATAGCACCTCACAATGTTTTAAATCACTTACTGATGACAGTAGGGGAAACCAAGCTCAATGAAGAATGAGGTTAAGAAAGGCAAACAGCCCAAGGTCCAAGGTCAACGGTGGTTCAGTAGTTATCCACAGAAAGTATTTGTCTGCATCAGGATGTATGAGTTGGAAAATTTCATGATCGTAGATGCAATTTCCTTCGTACTTTCATGAAAGATACAATTTAAATTTTTAAAGTTTAAAATGATTCTTTCAAACTTCCATACCAGACAATGTCATCTAAAAATCAATTTGTAATTAAAACTAGAAGCATATGGGAAGATGTCCATACTAGAGCTCCAGATTTTCTCCACATTGGAATGACATAGATCTTGATTTCTTGCGTAGCCTGTTGGCCATTTTGGTTGAAGGGGCACCTCCCTGATGGCAAATGCCAATTGTCTCAGTGCAGAAAAGCTGTGCCTGTGTACAAGGATCACTTGAAAAAACATTTAATGGGTTTCAGGAAAATACATTAAAATCAATGGGTAGAGAATATGATAATTTTCATATTAACATTTTTATCCCGTAATTGCTTTTGTTCTTTCTTATTTTTCCATGTGGATTTATGTAGAAAAGATCAGAGTGCAAAACATGAAGAGAAGACAGTAAAACCATTTGGCTTTATTTGGACCACTACCTGGTTGTTTTAAATCAATTATATCGCTCCATCTCCAGTGCCAAACAATGGTCCTGCCCCCCCCCCACTCCCCGAATAGGGCACCAGCTCCCGCTCTGGTCCTCTGCTCACCTTCTCATGTTTCCAGTCCATTCCCAGCAGAGAAGCACAAGCTAACAGTTGTTAATTCCACCACATTACTCTGCGTTTGTTTTATCAGTCCTGATTGCTATTCCTCAACACTTCGAATAAGACCCCAACTTGGTATCCGGACTTTTAGGGCCATCCTTGGTCTGTGCCCTGTCTCTGTCCAATCTTACCTCCCTTCTCCTGGGCCACGAGCCTCCTGCCTCACTTGCTCTCTGGGGTTACTCTTAAGGCCCACTTTCTGGATTTCTCAGCACTGCAAGCGCAGAGCTGAGGAAATTGCCAGCCTGAGTTCTCTACCCTCCACCTTCCTGCCTCTGCTCTCCAGATTTCTGCCGCAGCCCTTTGCCAGACCCGTGCTTGCCTCACGGTGGCCAGAATCTGCCATTCCCTTCAGACTTCCACTCTCCTCCTTTGAGCCCTAGTGGACAAAGGGGCTCCTTCCATTCAGGGCCCCATGCTCAGCAGATGCTGCTGCTCACGGCAGACTCACAACCACTTGCTCCCTGAGTCCAGCGCCATCTCCCGCCCAACCCCTTTCGCTTCTGCAGCCTCCCAGCCTGGCTACTCAGCCCCCACCTGCTCCTGCTGCTCCAGTGCTGTCACCTGCCCACCCCCCACCCCACCCCGCGGGGTCCTGCCACACCCAGTAGAGCTAAAGCCATTCCATCATTACAGAAAGTTGAGCAGCAACCTTGGGGGGTCTGGGTCATCTTGTGCTCCCCCAGCTGGAAGGTCCTTCTCTAGTCTCAGTTCCCCTCTCAAGGCCCCAGCTTCCACCTACAGCTGGGTATTCTGCAGGCCTCCCAGCCAGATGCCCTGCACTGGAAGTCAAAGCCTTGGGAGCAGACAGGGCCACCTTCTCTAGAGGGGCCTGGCCCAAGGGCAGAGGGGACAAGGAGCTTGGATTGCCTCCACCCGCTGCGGGAACTCCCCTTGCCTCCACATCCCAGGGCTTGTATATAGATCATGAATATATCAGGGGGAAAGGGTGAGTATGGAGGGATTGTGGGGCTGCAACCACACTTCCCCTCCTCCCCCTTCCCTGGTGCCCTCTCCTTGGGGCCATTTGTTAAAAAGGAATAATAAAGTAATTTTTTAAAGAAAGAAAAGCAACCCTACATTAATATCATTTGTCTCAAAAGAAAAACACAATAACACATGTCCTATAGGTTTGCCATCACTGGCTTTGCCAATAGTAGATCTCCAATTTGATGAAATGAATAAATAAATGAATAAATGATCTTTTCGCTTCTCAAGTTATTGTCATCAACCTGATGTGAGAGTTTAGGATATAGTGGCTAAATTTTCTGAAGACAGTAGGTACCCTTATGTTTCTTAAGCTAAGCCATCATCTTGATGCTAAGTGGCTAGACCTGCTTTCCTATGGAAAGGTGTGGGGATACCACCCTTTTGAGATGACCCACCACTGACCACGTATGTGATGCCAGGATTCGGGGCTTGTCCCAGTCTTACTGTAGTCCTAGAGTGATGGGAGAATGTGAGCACAGGCAAATCCAGATGGAAGGTAGCTTAGTCTAGGTTTCCTGAACTACAGTTCAACAATTATAATTCCAGTCATCACACCAAAGTCAAGTGGGTGTCCTCTGCACAGTACACAGTTTGTCTACGGATCTGAGAGTAGGAGCTACTCCTAGGGACTTGAACTGCAGTGCTACATCACTTTATGTGCAGATGCTGAGAGCTTTCCTTATCCCAAGGATATCTGTGAACGTTACTACCCAACCCTTCTGCTCTCTCGTACTGGGGGACATGTAGCTCTAGGTAGTATTCCATAGTGCTCTCTCCTTAAGTGGTGAGGCTGAGAGCTTCCATAAAAGTCAATTTTCTGAAGGCATATGTCACTGCATAATTTCTTCCTAGATTTGAGGAGGGAATACTGTCAATTGTTACTTAAATTCTAGAAGAGAATAGATTAAGTGAAGAATTACTTTGTAACAGGGAAAAGCATCAGGAAATGTGCAGTGAGCGGGCGCCTAGACATGTGGGGACTTGTACTTCCACTATTCAGCCTACTGAGCCGTCTTCCTTATTTAGGTGGGTAGGATTCATTAGCTAAGCTCCCCCGGGGGAGATGACGTGGTAGCACTGGAGACACAGAGGATCTGAGGAGGGCCAAAGCCAGAAATGAGCGTTCTGAATTAAAACCCAGATGGTAGGTGAGACATGTAGCCTGAGAGAAGCCTATGCTAAAGTGTTCCTATGTTTTTCCAGTTTTTATTTTTTTATCATTTACTTTAACAAGCTTTTTTCTAACTTCACTCCCACCTCTACCTTTGTTTGTTCAACCTTTTGTCTACTGACTTTAAATTAAAAATAAACTGTATAAAGCATAACACAATAGAGGTTCCCTGGCTAAGTGATCACACAGCGCTTGTCCTAAAGAATGAAACAATTAAAATCCAATCACGGCTTGCTAACATTTTGTACTGTGATGCTAGACTTCCCGCTGCTTTGACCCCTCTCCTTCCGGCATCCTGTTCTGGGACCACAAAGGTTTCCTGTGCCTGTCCTCTCCACTTCTGACCCCTCACTACATCCTCTCTCTGTCTATTTGGAGAGCAATGATTTGGGTCCTCTGGAATTCCTCCCGGTTCACATATTCAGGGACACTTGTTGCTAATTTGGGACAGCAAAACACTGGCCAAAGCCCGCGCGGAGCTCGCGTCAGCCTTTAGCCTCTCACTCTGCTGGCTTCCTGGCAGAGTGGGAAACTTGATATTCCCGACAGGCTGGCCACACTTTGTTGTTTGTTGGGTCCTTTCTCGTTGCACTATTGCTGACTCCCTTGGGTGTCTGAGACAAATGAACTCCTTGAACTCTTTCAGAGACTTTCTCAGTGCTCACTTGTTTTGAAAAGGTTTTCTTAAGGTGTCAGAAATAAGTAATCTTTGGGGTCCTCTGGATGGAGCCTGAGGTGAAAGATACCAGGTTTGGGACTTAGGAGCTACCATCTTGCAATTTACCCTACAGCCTTCCAAGCCCTTCTTTTCCTCCCCAAGGATCCTCTGTCTAGAATTAGGGTTCCAGCACATTGCACAACAGCCAACAGCCACACTTACGTCTGTAGTCTGCAGAGCACTCAGCACGTTGTTGCCAGTCAGAATGCATTAAATAGGAGCTGTGACCACACTCCCATAGAAGAATAATTAGAAGAAGATAGGTCCTGCTGCTTATGTGGTGCCCTCTTCATCACAATTTAGGCAGCCAGTGTGTGGTTGGGAGGCCAGGCCATGGGCAGATGTGGGGCCCCAGGCTGTGGTATCAGGTGTTGCCTGCTGCTACAGGTCTACCCTGCACTGGGAGGCGTTGGTCTCTTGCAAGCTCTGTACTGTCTGCTTGCTGGCCAGCTGCCCCAGGATACCCACAGCTGCCCCCCACTGCTCCAGATGCACGACCAGAACTTATTTCCAAACCTTACACACAGTACCTATTTCTATCTTTGTTCTTGAAGTGAAATATTCTCTCTCTCTCTCTCTCCCTCTCTCCATTTTTCTCTCTTTCTCTGAACCACATCCAAACACCATGATTTACCCCTCAGAAACCAAGAATTGATCACTGGCCTTCTTCAAGTGTGTAAGTCTGGAGCCTACAATGTAGAACTGCTTAACAAAGTGACTGCCGCAGAAAAGGAACTCAACATGTGGTTCACTGAAGGGAGGCAAATTAATCCACTTCCCATTGCTATAACACAGTTTCCAAGATGCTCACAGTTTGAGAGGTCAGAAGTCCAAAATCAGGAGATCCCATCTGCCGGCTTCTAGGAGATCCTCCTCTGTTAGGTCCTAACATGGCAGAGAAGCAACCACATGCAGAAGGGATCAAGCATGCGAGCAGGCTTGCTCTCTAATAATCCAGTCAGGAGAACCGTCTCACTGGACAAGACCAGCGTTAATCTCTTTCAAGGGGGCTCTGCGTGCTGAGCTGGTTGCCTTCCGTAAGTCTTTGCCTTTAAGTCCCCTCACCTCTCAAGCTTGCACACTGGGGCCCACGCTTCCACAGCCCATCCACAGAGCAGGAGTAAAGAAGAAGGAAAAGGTGGCGGGGGTAGACTCAAAAAGGAAGAAGAAATATTTCCTGGCCTTCTAAAGCCCAGAGATTCCTAGGGTCATTCCAAGCCTCTCAAAGTGGTTTAAACATACAGAGCCACCCGCTTGCTTACTGCATGACAGAGGACAGTCCGAGGTCAGAGGACAGTCCGAGGTCCCAAGAGGCCGGGAAGAGGAGAGTGACTGCAGCAGCAAGCAATCGAGAACTTTGTAAGTCACTTTGTAAAGCTTGTGCGTGTGCAGACTCGCCGCACTTCAAAACACTGCTGCTGCTCTGATAATGCAGTCACCGCTCTTATAGAAGAGCGCCAGAAACTGGAGAGATTAGGGGTTTCTCAGAACTGCTTAGAGATCCCAGAGCTTCCCCAAAGGTTCTGTGCCCCTTCTCCCTGGTTCCAGGTCCTCTCTGGTTTTGCAGCTACAGAATGCGAAGAAGATGGGCTCAGTGCCACCCCCATTCCCCACCCCTTGCTGCTGTCCTGACTTTGACACTTCAGTCTTTGATACAGTAACTTTTCCAGGCAAGCTGCTTAGGTCAGGATCACCTGGTGCCCAGGGTATCCCCCTCCCCCATTCCAGCAGTCTCCTGAAACAGCAGCCACGTTTCTTCCCATCCTTGCCACCTTCCTCAGCTCCCGGTGGGGATGACAACGGTTCAGTCTCTTTCAGCTGGATGCCATCAAGGCTTTTCTGAGTCGCTGCTATGGAGACAAAGCACAGGTACCGCTTCCATTTGCCACCGCTTGCTATTAAAAGACAGGCACGGAATGTGAGCCCAAGATGTTCAGTGAATCAACCTGGAACTTACCCCTTTTTAAAAATTCTAATAGAGGGTAATTCATGCAAGTTTGTTGGCAAGCCATCTGCCTCAGGGACTGAGCACAGGTTAGATAATTAAACTCAACCTGTTCTTGCGTGGCTGTCTGACTTACCATTTACCTTACCTCAGACTCCTCGCCTCCGAAATCCTACTCTCCAAACTGGTTAACTCATTGTTCCCCCACACACCTGTCTTGCCTTCTTATTTTTACTCCAGCCATTCCATCCACCTGGAGCGCCCTCCCTCTCCTCTCCCTCTCCAAATCCCTCTCATTTGCCTTGCAATATGTTCCCCACACACCTCGCTCACAGCGATCAGGTCTCTTTCTCTCCTGAATTCCAATAGTAATGAATTCTAGGCAATTCAGCTGGTAATTAATCATATGCTGCCTTATGATATTTTTTCTATTGTTACCTTGAACTGTTATTTAAATTCTTGAATTTTAGCAAAACTGTTTCCATATGTTTGTCTTGTTTCCTTAATTGGAATATAAGATCTTCAAAGGTAAGAGATGTAGGATGTAATTGCGTCCCCTCTATTACCAAGTATGGGGTTGATTTGCTGATTTTTTTTTTAATTTTTATTTTTTCTCTCTCTCCTTCTTCTCTCCCCCCACCCACTCAGCCAGTTGGATAAGCAAAATTATAAAACTGCATCTAATTACTTTGATAGGAGTAGATCGTATCTTCTGAGTGATAAGCATGTGGAGGTTACTGGATAATGTGAGGACCTTTTAACCCAGAACTGAAGAGTGAGCAGACAGGTGAGCCGTGTGCACGATCTGGTGAGAGCTGGAAGGAGTGCCCTGGCCAGATCTGCACCAGAAAGCCCCCATCCTCCCACCTCCCTTCCAAATGAGGACACTTGAGTTACTCTAGAACACTGTCTCTTCCTTGCTTTTCATCCCCTCCAACCTCCCTCTCCCTGCTACTTGTAATGGACATAGCTTTACCCCTTCTCTGTCCGTCCCATCGCAGGTCCTTGCAAAGGCACATCCTAAAGCTTTGGCTGTGACTGTGGTCTCTGCCTCTGCTATTCAAACCCAGGGACTGCAGACTCTCACTGAACAGAGAAAGAGAAAAATGGCCTCAGTGAATTTACCATATGCAGTGGTCGTCTTCCACAGCGACGCCGAGAGCCTCAGACCTCTATGTGCACACCCTCTTGTCCCCTCTCTTAAGCAGGGGATGGAATTAGTAAGATGTTTTTAACAAGGGGAATACAGTGAAAGTGATGTCTTCTAGGTTTCAAGAAAACTTGATTTTCTGCCGTATTTGCTGCCCCTGTCCTCTTTCTCTGGGCCTTTCCTCTGTGCAAAGCCAGCCAACATGTTGCACACAAGCCTACGGAGAGCCTCATGCACTGACTGATATTCTGAGGACCTGAGATCTGCCTTTTGAGTGCTCTTGGAGCAGATTCTCCCAGAGCTGAGCCTGCATAGTCTTGGCAGACACCTTCATGGCAAACCTGAACCAGGGACCAGGGCAAGAGTGCCGAGACTGCTGACCACACTGACTGCCAGGCTATAAACATTTGCTGTTTGGAAACAGAGTTTTTAAAGTAATGTTTTATGCAGTGATAGATAACTAATACAGTATTTAATTATGGTTAACTGTTCAGAAAA
Source organism: Dinomys branickii (assembly GCA_004027595.1). Lineage (NCBI taxonomy): Eukaryota > Metazoa > Chordata > Mammalia > Rodentia > Dinomyidae > Dinomys > Dinomys branickii. The sequence goes on along the minus strand of PVLD010006078.1, from coordinate 83,746 downwards.
TGGCCTGGATCATCTGAATGCCTCAGATTACATTTATAGCATTTCCATTCTGTGAATTTGAAAGTTATAAATGGTGCATTTCTGTTAAAATAATTGAACTGATACTGAATGGATGGTACCTCTCCCATTTGTTGTCCATCGTTCCTCACAGTGAAACTGGCTGATGGTAAGCAATAGATCATGAGCTAGGCAAAGATTTCGCAGCTAGATAAATGTCTGGTAAAATAAGCAACACAGAATGAGTCACTCAGCCTGTTCCAGTTCTTAAGATGTTCAGGAAAAGGCTGTTACTGGCAGTGGCTTTGCCTCCAAAGTTCAGCAATATTCTAGTAATTACTCAGGAAAGAACTAAACTATTCCTCCATTTGAGATTATAGCTTCCCTTGTCAGAATGAATCTCACTTGTTTAATGGAGCACCAGAGGTCAGCAAACCACAGCCCACAAACCAAATCTACACTACTGACTGTTTTTTGTAAATAAAGCCCTATTGGAACACAGCCACCTTCATTTGTTTATACATGTCCACGGATGCTTTTGCGAGCCAAGCATGGGCTTGAATAGTTGAGATAAAGTGGCTGAAATCCACACAGACTCAATCTTTATCATCTGTCCCTTCACAAAGAAGTGTGCTGACCCCTGCTCTAAGGCAGTGATTTACAAACTAAACTTGAAGATACAATTTCTGTGGGGTGTTAATAAATAGTACCTAGGGAGAAATAGTTTCTATGGTCAACAGTTTGGGAAATGCTGTGTTAAGCAATGTTAAACAAGTGGCTTTGCTGTAGAGCTTCTCTAAGTTCTCTAAGAGAAGAACATGAAATGCTGTATTTTTTCTTATAGTGTTTTGACTATAAAGTTCTTTATGTCAGAGGATATCTCAAAGAACTGATGGCTAATTCACTGGGAAAAACTACTTCAAGCTATGATAGTAGTACTATCTTTCAGAGTATTGTCTTTGCAAAATCTGGAATAGCATCACCTATTTTTGACCTTTACAATTTTCAACAATTCAAAAGGATTGAGATGGCCATAGTGATCATGAACTCAAAATACAATGGACATTTGTAAAGGCAGATAAATATAAAATAAAGGTATTTTTACTACCAGGTTCAGTTTCTGCAGGGCTAGTAACACTCAAAAAATAAAATCTTAAAGTTATAATGACCTAATATTCTACTTCAAATTGTCTCAAATTTCATATGATGGGACCTCCATATTTCGAATGGGGATAGAATAGACTCCTTAAAGTCTATAGTTGGGAATGACAGAGAACCTAGATTTTAACAGCCCATTTGAATACAAAAAAGGATTCTTCTACTAAAAAGAACTTTGGACATCTTCAATCTTAACTTTTATTCTAGAAATAATAACTGAATTATCACAGAGATCATGGTCATGGGTAGACAGTCACAGACCTGTAGTTCAGACCTAGGTTATGATTCTCCATACCTTACGCCATACTGTCTTACTCATGGGCTGTAAGACACATTTTCTGGACGAATGGCCATGATCAGGGACCTAGTCCAGTGCCTGGGGAAATGCTAACTTACAACTTCAGCCTACATCATCAAAGGACAGGGAAAAGGGGCCCAGAAAGAGTTTGATGAGTTCAAATAAGGGAATAAAACAGAAAGGAAGACACCAATATAAGAGGTTATATAGTGAGATATTCCTGTTCTCCCAGAAGCATGGCCAAGGTCCAAAGTTGAGCTTGACACTGATGGTGATAAGCACTGCAAGAGGCTTCATCTATGAAAGGGCCCCTGTCAAATTAAGAAGAGGACTGAATTGGAAATGGCAAGGTTCCAAATATTTATTGATGAAGTTCATGGTAGTGAAAAAGGTCTTTTCCTTCATTTTTCTGTTATTGCGGATGGTACCATTCTCTCTCCATAAAAGCAAGAAAGGCAGTCTCCAAGAGAATCATGAAAACGTACTGAAGGTGACTCTAGGAAAAATAGACACTGGGTGCATTCTAAGATTCAGACTTGAAGGTCTTGTCTGATGCAGCCATTGGAGCAGAGACTTGAGAGAAAGCATAAAAGGAAACCAGGAGCATGGCCCAGGTCCCTTCCATAACTTGATGCCTACCAAGGAGAATGGATGGTGATGCCCATCACCTGGAGTCATCTTGTGGGGGGCAGGTGCATATTTGAATACAGAGAATAGTTCACTTAGAGGCCAGGTATTTCTGAAGATAATTGTTCTAGGCCAAAGGTTGAAGTCATAGGGCTCATCATGCAAAATATACTAGGAAATGGGATGTGGATAGCCCCACTGATCTCAGGTCTCTATGGACCTGGGAAATACAGAAGGGGACTCCAGTGATTCCCATAGTTCTATGTGAACCATTTAAGATAGCCACTGAACAAAGTGCTGGGAGGTCCAACCCAGGTAAGGAATCAGAGACATTAATCACTGTTCAAGACCTAACTGCCCTGTGAGGTAAAAGTAGGCATTTCCACCGATAGGAGGATTCCAGATGAAGCTCAGTGCTGTCCCACAAACACACACACACATGTGCACACATGTGTACACACAAACCAGTTACATAGAGGCTGCTACCTGTCCAGAAAACACCAACATTAGGTAGGGCCAGACTATAGGGGACCTCAACTAAGACAACGTCTAACACTCCTGCTGTCCTTCCCTTGCTGACCAGCCTCAGTGGGTCAGAGCAGCATCTAGGAAGTCCATGGAGTTAAAGAATTTCAAGGAGAGAGGAAAGAGGTATATGAAGAACACACTGCCAACCTTCAAGCCACAAGAGCCACAGAATAGAAGGGCCAACTCCTAGAGAAGAGGAAATAACTTTGGAAAAGATTGAAGACTGTAGAAGTATCAAAATAAATAGGGTTGGCTCTTAAATAATAAAATGAGCTCTTCTAATAACAAAAAGTGACAGGAAAGTTAGAGGCCCAGCCAAGTTGCCATTGAGGGAGTTACCTCCCAGCAGGAAATAGGTCAACCTATCCTCGTTGAAGGGGCTGTTACTGAATAAGTATAAAACAGTTTCATTTTTACACCCATAACACATTAAGACTCCCTAATAAATTCATTACATAAGGTAAACTCTTTGGGCAGAATTTCAGTATGTTTATATTTCTGAGGCTTTCCTTCCTTCAGGGATTCTGAAGGCCACAAGCAAATAATTTCTACATTCTGAAAATGAGCTCACAGCAAGTGGAGCACTGGGCATCAAAGGGACTTTCTATCTACAGCCTCCTGTCCTCCCTTCACACCACAAGGCGGTTCCCACCCCCTCCAAATCAAACGCGGTCTGCTTTTAATTGGGGATGGAACTTTTCAATCCTTGTGCCCAAAACAACTAAAAAGTAGAAGAAAGAAAAACGGTTGTTTTTGCCCTAATTTGAGAATCTGTGATTTCTTGCTGCTTTTTATCAGTACCAAGAGTTGTTTGTTTTGTTTCATTTTGTGGAGTTTTTTTTTTTAATGATTCTTTTCTTTTTTCACAGTTCCCTCTTCAGGCCTAAATTTATCTGTTTTAAAAAATCCATCTGTCTTTTGTGTTATGGAAGCCCACACAAGGCTGCACCAACAGTTCCAGAAGCAACCAAGAATTATCAAATGGAACGTGTTTCAAAGGAAAGGACAGCAAGCTAATTAAAGGCTGAGTTCTTAATAAGGAATAAAGCACGGTGAACATTAAATGATGCCAGTGCACGTGAAAGTTTCAAAGACTAAAACAGTTTGCAAAGAAGAAAAAAAAATAATAAATGACTTGGCTGATTTTTCAAGTCCTGCCCCCAAAATAACAATATCTACTCCCATTTATATTGACAGACAAATGTAAATATCATGCAAATAGTCTCAATATTCTGTGAGAATGAAATATAATTCATTTTGAATATTAAGACCAGTATAAGGCATACCACAGTATAAATGTAACAAACAAAAAATGTTACATTCATTTTTAAAACTTTTGCTAGATTTCCTCAAAGACTTTGGTCTTCTTCCTCTACCACATTTGGATATACTATTTTTGACAAGGATTTTTTTTTCCTTCCAATAGCCAAATAATGTCTGATAAAGTGGAAACTTTCTACAAGAATATGATTTTGTCAAGTGATTCTGGTATGAAAAAAGTGTAATATTATTTGGGTTTATGTTTATTATTTTACAGTTATGTTAATGGGAAAGAAAATGGGAAAATCACTTAGGAAAGATCAATATTTTTCCATATTACTCAGTAGTTCACAGATTTAAAGTGTATAATATATTCCTGACATATCAGCGTGATCTAAGGAAGTGGCCTACAAATCTGGGAGTAAAAGCTCTTTGCAATTTTGCCTCAGATGTCGTCAGTGAAATTCCCTATCATATTGTACCTCAGTTCACTCCTCAGAACAAGAAAGCTGTTGGTAACCACAGCAAACCCCGCATGTCTTTAGGAAATGAATTAAGAATTCATTTGTGGAACATTTCCTTGAGTTTTATAAGGAGACGGGATGATATAATTGTATAATATGGCCCAGTGAAATCAGAGTGTAGCTGTGTTTGAACATTTCTCTGGTTAAATTAAAGATAAATATGGAACCCCTTCATGATCTCTCCATGTTTCTGAAAGCAAATCTCCTTGGAAGGAAACAACCAATTCTGCAAATTTTAGAAATGGAGAGAAGACAGAGAGGTACATGAAAAATATTCAGGAAGACAGAAACCAGCCAAGCTCAGAAAGCTCGGCTCCCTCCTTTTAAAGTATAACCCACAAAATGTTACGCCACAGCACTCCTCACAGCCATCTGTCGTCATCCCTGCCTCTTACAGATTTCAAAAGTTGACTCTGGCCCTCATTGAGTTTAGAAACCTTCAGGAGGATTCTCTGGATGGAATCAGAAAATTCACCAACTAACCCTGGATTCTGTCTCCAAAAATAATCTACCTCTGACCCTTTCCAATTAAGGCATAACTTTGTCTGAGAATTTCTTATAGCTGTTCACATGGCTCACAAGACTCACTGGAGAATTTGAAAACAGCTTGAATTCCCACCCCTTCCTCTTCATTTCCACTTCGCCCTAATCCCAGGTGTAACAACCCTCATGTTATCTGTGCTCATCTGGATTATAGCAATCATTTCCTACTGGAGTCCTGCCCTCCACTCTGGAGGCACTCCAATTTCCTCACAACAGACCAAGCTTTGTTAAAGGAAAATCAGAGCATGTACTCCTCTGCTTAAAACCTTCCAGTGATACTACAGTGCAATAATGCAAACTCTAAGTAATAGCTGCTAAGACTTTGTACATCAGCTAGCTATTTCTCCATACCAAACCACCCCCCACACTCAGTGGCATCAAATATCAATCATTTATCTCTCATATATCGGCAGAGTTTGCTGGATACACTAAATAAGGCTGGGCTCACACATGTATCTGTAGGGAGGTTGTGGCTCTGACTCAGGTATCTCTCATTCTGATGTGTGCAGACCAAACAAAACATTCTGTTAGCAAGGATCTTTTAAGAAGTTGCATCGCAGCACAAGGAGTGGATTCACCCATTAGGCGTGATAGGCAGAATACTTAAAGTTCAAAACACTTTCAGGAGTCCACATAATTATGTTAATTTTCATTTATTTTTAAACCAGAAGAAAAATAAGCATAATAATAATGAATATGTAACAAATTTATTCATGTATGTGTGTTTATACCAATGCAGTTGTAAAATACTTTTCATCTCTTTTTGAAGGAAGAGGCCTTGAAAATAAAAATGCATGGGGCCGAAACACTCATAGTGCAGCTTTGCACAAGGCTTAATCGTGCTGGAAGCCTGGAAAACTGACCACTGGTTTTCTGCTGCTTTGCTTATGCAAGCCACAGAACTGTGTAGAATTGCAGTATTCTCCCGACAAGAACAGGGTGCTAACTGTAAGAGTTTCACTTAACCTTTCTGGATATGTGGTACCTAAACCTTGGAGGATTCTTTCCTACATACTCGTTAGCTTGTTCCCCCTTTTACTTATGCATATTTTTCGTTGGTCTTGGAAATACACAGCCTAAAAAGAACACTGTTGCATTGTTGCACAGTTGCACAGTTGGTCAACTATTGTCACTATGGGTTGTAATATGAAGTAACAAGGTGCTGAGTTAATTTTGTTCTGTGCGAAGAACAGGCAAGAAGCTCCTACAAAGATTTATGCTATTTTCCAAGCAGAGCATAAATGCTTATTTTATTTACAGAGAAATAGCTGTTACATTTTATTGACATGGACGTTCTATCCATATTATCAGTTCCATTACATTTATGGAACATGAAACCTGGCAAACATCGTGAAACTCAGAGGGACCACAAAAATATCTCAGTTTGAAGAAAAGAAGCACAACTATCCCCCACCTATATAGATACTTCGTTTCTGTGGAACTTTCTTTATATGGTTTAGTCTTGTCATTCATACCAGAATAAATGTGTTTGGTGGCCATATACATATAGTTATTCCATCTCTTTTCAAAGAAACTATTTTAGATTGCTGCACAAAGTGTAGTCCAAAGCTAATTTTGTTTTTATGAAACTCTGAAGTAGCTTCACAACATTTAAATTATTTTGACATAGTTCTTTGATTTTTAATAAGTAGTTCATTTCCTGTGTCCATGTCCCTCTCAGAGACTTCATGAAGGCTTCGGTTGCTTTTCCTTCCTGGTTCCCAAACTGCAAATGGAAAACACTGCAATCCCGCAGTGGCCACATAAGCTTCCTACATATTTTTCAGATTCTGTGATTTCTCTTTGTTGAACTGGGAGAGAGTGTTCATGGCATTCTTACCTTTCCTGAATGTAGAATTGATCGCATCTCTGTTCATACAGATTTCCTGATACTCAGGGGCTCTAAATTGTGCTCTGTGCTCCATGACGGTTGGGCTCATCAGGCACTCCACTTTTGGAGGGTCCATGTGTCTATGGCCCATAAATTAGAGAAAACATTCCCTTACTGTTCACTCCCTGAACTGTCATTCTTAAACTTTCCTAAGCTTGATCCAGTCACCTGTTTGTCTCATCTGACTCCTGAGACACATCCTCCAATAATGAGAGGGGATTCTGTGGAATGCCGGAGTGTGTCCTCTGTGGCATCAGCTTTGGGGCAGGTTGTATCAGCTTGGCCTGCTTACTCAACACTGCTTTTCAGGGTACCTTCTCTAAGGAAAACAAGCTTTAGTGTGAGCAAGGTAGCCACTTCCTGCTACCTTTCTCCTTTTGCTCTTTTTAAGATAGCCCTAATGTAGCTGGTGGGACTAAGGTAGCGGCACTCAAAGGACACTCCTGGTTCAGCAACATCACCTCATCAGAAATACCAGATTTCCTGAACTGTAGAGGTGGGGTCCAGTGATCTGTGTTCCAACAACTCTTCCAACTGATGAAAGCCTGTGAATTAAGACTTTGTTTTTATTAAAACTGAAAGTTAAACTCCAAATTATTTAGCCTCAATGGGGTCTCAAAACAGAAACCTTTGCTTCCTGGTCATCATTACATGGCCCTGGTTCACATAGTCACTGCACAGGTAGCGCTAGATAAGCCCTCATGGCAGAAGCATGAAAGGTCTGTTGGTGGAGCCACCTGTATTTCCCTCCAGAACTTCTGTCCTTTAAATTCCCCTCATATATCACATTACCACCAACTGTTGCTCTAACTTTGAGCCCTATCACATTCTAAGAAATCAGATAGTAAAGTCTAAAATTGCCTCTTCTCTCAGGACTACTTGAAATTCAATGAAATACTCTAAACACCTTCAAGCTATAAATAGCATCTGCATTAAGCAAGATAGCAGGGATATACTGGGTTAACAAACAACCCCCAAATCCCAGTAGTTGAAAACCACAAAGCATTATTACTACTGATACCATGTGTCCAGAATGATTTGGAGGAAAGGGAGCTTTGTCCAGCATGGAGACACTCACCCTGGAATATGAGGAGCCACTGACTCAGTTCTTGCCCGTGCATGTGGCAGAGGAAAACAGATGATGTTAAGGAACTGACTGGTTTGTTGAGTTTTGGTTCAGAATTGACACACACATTACCAAGGCAGACAGCATATCCATGCCTGGCCTCCATGCGGCACAACAATCTAACTACCCAGGATATGTGGCTACAATTGAATAGTAACACAACCCTATACCATTATCCAAAGAGCTAGAGCACTGATGTACAATTTTAGACTCCATGATGGATAATGAGAAACACTGTGTATCTGCACGTGTCTGTATGTGAGACAGATGTTGAGTAGGTCCAGGGTGGAGGCTGCTTCTCTCTCTGCTCCCTGTTCACTATCAAATATATCACGGGGAACATTTCCCAGAGGGGAAGGAAACTAAAACATTGACTGAGTACCACCTAAGTGTTGGCTACTATGCCACAGTATTTATAGTCTCAATTTTCACAATTTTATATAATAGAAAAAAGGAACTAGCCTTGTAGGGACAAAGAAGATGAGGGTCAAGGCAATTTAGTAATTTTCCTATAGTGAGAAAAGGACAGACAGCACTGGGTTGCTTACTTTGTGGGTACCGTCAAAGCCAGATCCGTCCTCCGCCAAATTCATTGACTCCCATGTTTTGGTGTAGGATTGCTCTCTATTGTGGGGCAGCAATCAGTGTGATTAGTATCGAACTAAAACTGTTGCCCTACAAGGTTTTCAGAATTTTAACCAGAAAGCAGTTCTTCAAACTCAAGTAGAAAAATTTACACTACTGTAGTGCCTTCATCCACAGGAAGATACCACCCAAAACTCCTAGTAGATTCTTAAAATGTAGTACTAAATTATTTGCATATAAACTATATTTTTCTATGTATACATACCAATAAAAATTAATTTATAAATTAAGCACAATAAGAAATTAACATGGGTAGTAATAAAATAGAGCAATTATAACAGTATACTGTAATCAAAGTTATTTTAAGCTTATGAATGATTTATTTCTGCAATTATCTATTTCATATGTGTATAACTGAAACCATGAAAAGTAGAGCCATAGATTAGACAGAATGACTGCATTCTTGTTAATGACTGCAGAGAAGTCCATCTAGAATGTTCCTAGATGAATGAAACTAATAAATACTTTAATGGACCAAATAAACTCTGCTGTTTCAGTAAGGATTACATGAAAGTTTTATTTGCAAGAACTTTTGCTTTAAATTATCAGCAGTGTATCCATAACAAACCTCTTTGGAGGTATCTTAATTCCTGAACCATCAAAAAATAAGCACCAATAACACGCACTAGAAGAGAAACAAAGAGAGCAGGATACAGGATGTAGGAGTACACAGTGCACCTCACAAAGCTGGTAACAGGCATATAACTTTGTCCACCCTCTGTCCAAAAGTGCTTATCTCACTCAGAAATGGCACCAAAGTGCTTGATGCAGACGCATCATGAAATTATGTCGCTGTGATGCTGAGCTCAGCAGCTCCATCAGCAGTGCACCAGCTGACTTCAAAGGCTTTCCTCCCAAGAACATTGTGAACTGATAACCAGGACTGTATCCAGGGTCAACCCCAAAACATCCCAGGACACAAACATGAAAAGTCCAGGAAGGATGTAATCTTTCAAAGAATGATTCAGAAGATATAGACCCTTCCAAGTGGATACATAGCACAGGGACAGCTATATATTTCCCAGTTGTCCTGTAATCCCCAAATGCTTATCCTTAACAAAGAATTTCTCAGAAAATAGCTCATGTTATCAAATATTCTAGAAGTAAATAAGAAAAGAAGATTTTGCTGAAGACAACTGCTACAATAATATAGCATGGTAGTATAAAAAAGCTTTTTTCTTCCAATCCCTAGGAGAAACTTGGGTTAAAATAATATGAACTTAGAAGAACTTGTTTGCAAGTTATGGAGTTAATATAAATTAATTTCTAGACCAAGTAATTATAATATAATCACTTGCTGTATAAGTTCTATAGGAGTAATAAGTCCATCCTGACTTTAATTATTATGGTATCATTTTATATTGTATAAAGCATGCATACATAAGTTCTAAAATCCAACAAAGTGCAGCAAAAACAGCTGAACACACACGCAGTTTTAAGGAATACTGTGAACTTGCTCAGGGTCCTATCACTAGTTTTTTAAAATCCACCAGCTCAGCCTGTAATTTTCCCTTTACTGTGTTTTAAACTCTATCGTCCCAGTGATGCCGCTGAACTAATTCATAGGTCACAGACAGTACATTTCTCCATGTCTTCCAGATGGCATTCAATAAAATGGAAAGAAAAGCATAACAAAGAAAAAGAGATGTTTTTCTACTTTTTATTATTGAAACAGCTTCTCATGTGGTAGGAACAAAATAGTGATGCCATTTGGAGAACTGAAGAGATATGGTCCGTTTTGAGGAGATATTCCCTGGACTCATGGATATGGGCCACTCTTTCATCCTCAGCCAATCTTTGCAAACCAGAAATTTTCCTTACCTTAGATGTAGTGTATTAAAAGCTTGGGCCACATAAAAAAATCAGCAATCTTTAAGGTTAGAAGTTTAGAAATAACTTGACTCCTCTCCACATTCATTGCACACAGATCACCAAACTTAAGGGACAAAAATATCCACATGAAAGAAATTCAGATTTTTTTTAAGTCAGCATTTATAGACTGCAAGACTATTAAGAGACATTACCAATGTCAGATATATCAAAAATGCTCTTAGCTCATTAAAAAATTTAAAATTACTGAGTTAGAATGCAACTTTTACAAAACTACCTACAAACACTTGACTTTTCTTCAAGCAGACAAGCCTGGGGTGATGTTGATATCTAAGAAACTGGAATGCAAATATTTACATTTTACCAGTCATCTGCAAAGCAAACACACAAAATGTGATAGTCTTCAAAAGAAATAAATTGCAAGAATGATAAAGAAAGCTAAATCATTTTAAAGAAGTCATAAATGCATAATCCATCCTCCTGATTTCCAAGGAGGCCTTGTCATTTTGGAGATAAGCTGGGAATGTGTATCAGCCACGATGGACAAAAACACGGGCACACAGTCTGTACCCTTGGGGCTTGTTCTGAATAAGGCCAGTGAGTCTCAGAATCCATAAGAAGTTCTTCCTGAGTGCCATGGAGTTCTACCCATCAACAAGGCTACCTGGCTTTATTGATTTTGGCTCTTCTGGGCTGAAGTGTCTCCCTCTGGCACATAGTCAATCAATCTAGCTGACCAAACACTATATGACTCTTCTAATTTATTTCTTTAGAAGGCTATCGTATATTGTGTGTTCACTTCAAAAATGATAAGATGTGAATGCTTACATGCAAGTTTCTTGAAAGAAAAGTGATTTATAAACAACAGAAATCCATTTCCCACATTTCTGGAGGGTGAAAGTGCAAGGTCAGGGTGCCAGCCTGGTTCCGCTCTGGTGAGGGCTGCAGATTGCTGTCTTCTTGTTGTGTCCTCTTATGATAGACAGAGAGCAAAGGATCTCAACCTGCATGATCTAACCACATCCAGAAGGCCCCACCTCCAACTACTATCCCATCGGGAATCAGGGGTTGAGCGTATACATGTGGGGAGGACACAAACATTCAGACTATAACATCGTACCACACAATGCCCAGGGTGGAGTGAAGGTGACCCTCTGCTGGAGATCTGAAGTCATTTACATTAGTCAGTTTTGCAGTTCTACAATAAAATATCTGAGGCTGCTCACTTTGTCTTTTTAAAGAGGTTTACTTCCTCACTTGAAAGTTCAAAGTCCAAAGAGCATCAGGCAGATATGTGGTGCAGCATGCCTTGGCTGCATTATGTCACAGGCCAGACAGCAATGCAAAAGCAAACAGGATTACATCTCCAGAAGTCAGAAAAGGCTTGAGGACTGGGGCCATGCCATCCTGTGTGCAAGTATCTGTGTGGTATTGGGGACTGAATCCAGGGCCTCACACTGAACCACATCCCAAGCCCTGTCTTTCATTCCTCCTTTTTCTCTCCTTCCTTCCTTCCTTCCTTCCTTCCTTCCTTCCTTCCTTCTTTCTTTCTTTCTTTCTTTCTTTCTTTCTTTCTTTCTGTGTCTCTGTCTCTCTTTCCTTCTTTCTGTATTTCTCTCTTTATTTTGAAACAGACTCACTAAATTGCCAAGGCTAGCCTCAAACTTGTGATCCTCCTACCTTGGCTTCTTGTTTAGCTGGCATTACAGGCGTGTGCTACTTACAATCTTTTTCACCCAAGAACCCATCTCAAGTGACCCAAGAACTTCTCACTAGGTTCTACTTCTTAAGGATTCCATCACTTCTCAGTACTGTTACCAATAGCCCAAGCTTTCTATCACCATGGATCCTTGAGGGAGCTCATTCCTCACCCACACCATAGCACCACCTGCTAACGCATTCAGGTGAAGGAAGTGATGACTGGGGCCCTCAAGCCTTCCCTGCATCTTTTCACCCAAACCTTCAGCGGTAACCCTGCCTCTGTGTGGTGTGGCCCCCTCCCCCACTGCAAGACCCAGCCTCCCATACAGAGACATAACGAAAAGTCTGTATTCACATTTCTGCCCATCACAATTGAGTGGCACAATTTGTGCAAGCTATTATGACAGGTTGAGCCTTAATTTTATCACCTGAAAAAATGGGACACTAATTCCTACTTTAGGAGGTTTTCATGAAGACCTTGTGTCATCATACTTATGAAAGCACAAAGTAGGATGTATCTGACATATGGTAAATGTATACAAAATGCAAGCTTCTTTGTGGTCAATGACACATGGGTTACAGACAATTCTCAATTTTCTCTTGATGTCATAGTATTTTTCAAGATCTGTGGGAAAGTGTTCACAACCCACATTCCTAGTCATCTAGGACAGGAGCTGGAAGAGCTCTCAGAGATCATGTAGCTACTTCTCTCCCCTAAGCATTTGCCCCATTCCATGAACTTCATGGAACAGCATGAGGCTACTAATCTGAATGCTAATACCACATGCACTTCCTCTGTATTGTTCAGTAATTTAGATAATCTCCAACATTAACCAAGGTAAGGGAGCATGATTCTTTGGTACAACTTTGCATATGGTTTCTTATAGGGGAGCTAGTATTTATTGACTATTTATTGAGCTAGTAGTTAGGGGCCAAATATTAAATATTTGTCCTGCTAGTTAAGCATCATCACACTATTTTATGAAAGATTAGATATCTTATATTGTTTCATTTTGTTTTGCACCTGTAAGAACACAATACTCACATGGTCAATAAGGGACAGAGCTAGGCTCAAACCCACATAAGTGTAACCCAGAGTCTGCATCCTTTTCATCTACTTTCAGGCAGAGCTGCAACCACCAGGGTAGATAGCTGAGCACAGAAAGGCAGCAGCTCATAGTTATAAGTGCATGGCAGTAGCCTTGGAGTATGTTGCTTTAGGAACTCAGGGAACATTGGAAAGAACAGAATTCTTATCGGAAACAAATTCTGAACTTTGCCAATCCTGAATGTAATACAAGATACCGAGGAATAAACATAAACACATAACAACGGAGAGAGAACATTTGCAGAATTAAATCCAGATTGATTTGAAATAAGGACATATGCCGTATGCTGAGCTACTCTTAACGGAGTCAAATCAATTCTCTGATTACTATGTTCTTGAGAGGAAAAGATGAAATGCTCTTTGAAAGCCCTTTGAAAAGGGAAAAGCTCTATAAAATGCACCAATTCATTAGTTAATTGAAGAGAGCCCCGGATTGGAAATGAGGGAGACCTAAGTCCTCTGGTCAGCTTTGCGTCTGACTGGCTGTGTGACCTTGGGTCATGCACTTCCATTTTGTAGTCCTCAATTTCATCAACACAAAAGTCAAGAGTTTGAATGAAGTGGCCCCTGACAGCTGTAAAAGTTTGTCCTGGTAACTTGTGTCATTGTGTTCACCAACAATTCCCTGCTGCTTCAAAGAGAAATGCATCTAAGGAACTCCTATGCCCCTGGATTCCAGGGTGATTGAAAGCTAGGACTCAGGTTTGTTCCCTCAGCACTGTTCCCAGGAAGTTCTAAATTTGCACATTGTACAGAATTATGAGCGAGCATACACACAGAGAGAAAGACAGATGGCAACAAACTTGCTAACCTTTAGAAAGATTCCAGTCTGGCTACCCCAGCAGTCTAGTGGCAGCGATCTGTGCCCAAAGGAGTAGAGACAGGTGAAGAACTCCCAGGCTGTGGGCTCAGGAGCTGAAGATTCAGCAAGCTTCTCTCCCCTGCTGCTGGAAAAGAGCATCCGTGCCCCTCCATAGCAACTGCCCAGCTCCCTAGGGTCTCATGCAACAAGAGCCTGGCCGAAGTCCCTGCTTTAGCAGAGTCCCAGTCTGTTGGTAGGTTTGTGTGGAGTCTGTAAATCTGCTTATTGCTAAGTAAAGAGGTCAGAAATCAAACATCTAGGTAAGTGCCATCCCTAGAAGGGTACATAGCAGGAAAATCTGTCCATCACCACTCAGCAAAACCTTTTAGGAATTTACATCAAGAAAAAACTTCCATTTAAGAAGTGTATGTTATAACCAGATGGACTGGGATTGTGCTGTGCATTGAATCATGCCCCCTTGAAAAAGGAAGGCACTTTCCTAATTCCCAGCACCTGTAAATGTGACATAATCTTATTTGGAAACAGAGTCTTGCAGATGTAACTAAGTTAAGACAAGGTCATTAGGACAGGCCTTGATCCAAGATAACTGGTACCTTTATAAAAACAATGGAACATGGGTACAGACGCATACACACAGGAATAACAGACAGAGGCACAGACCAGTGACGGCAAACCTTTGAGCAGGGAGTGTCTCAACTGCAACCTAAAACCCACTTATTTATTGCAAAGTGCCAACATTGCAATCAAACCTGAATTTTGCGGTATTAGTTTACAAAAAGTAGCACATATATTAACATCTTTTGCCTTAGACACACACACACACACACACACACACACACACACACACACATGCCATAGGTTTGCCACCAGGGGCATCGACAGACACACAGACACAGCCTTTGGAAGCACAGGTGGAGAGGGGAGGAACGCTGCCACAAGTCACGGTATGCCTGGGGCTACTGAATGCTGAGGTAATCACAGCCCAGCTGACACCGTGATTTTGGCCTCTGGCCTCTGGAACTGTGCAGCAAAACCTTTCTGTTGTTTCAGGCCAACAAGTTTGTGGTACTTTGCTAGGGAATTGGCAGGAAATTCATACGTTTTATTTTTCAGCTCACTAAGAGCTACTGGTGCTCAGACAACTTTCATGTCTCTGAAAGTCAGCAGCTTCTTCTGTAAAATGGAAGTAATGCCCCCTTGAAAAGTGCCCCCTCATGCCTCATAAAGTAGACACAGAAAATAATGAAGTCAGTTTATTTAATATAGTGTTGTCACACTGTACTATGAGTGGTGACAACGCTGGTGACGAGCCCACAATATATCCTTATGACACCACCAATCATGATAAATCTCTACTCTTAAACCAAAAAGCTATCTGAAGCTGATCACCTAAATAAAATTAGCAATCAGCCTGAATCTTATTGTTTTAAAACAAAAGAATCATCTGATTTTTAATAGTAAGTGCATAGGTGTAAAAGCATGTGAGAAACCCCAAATGCCAACAAATACAGACCAAAATGATCTGCAATCAAATTTATAATTTAAAAAAGAGGTAGATATAGCAGAGAATTTGTTCTCAAGAGTGGACAACTATGCATTACTCATGCTTCTGAATTTATGGAAGGGAAAGCCTGCATCTTCTACCAGGCTGTCCAACCCATGAGCTGGGGGGCCCTGATCCTTTTTTTGTTTTAATGTTACAATAAAAATATCTCAAAGGAATTTTTCTTTCACATATACATTAACTATGTTATATATTTAATATGTTGCCCAAAACAATTGCTCTTTCCACATTATGGCTCAGGCAAGCCAAAAAAGCTTGAACACCCATTAAGCCAATAGTTAGAGAACACAAAGGCCAGACTTCAGGATAACTTTGCTTATTGTCCAAGCCTACATTCTGTACAGTGCCACTTACCTTGGTAGCTGGTGCCTAGCATGTTTAGATGCAGGTATTATCAAGGATGGGCAATGTTTACTTTTGATACAAACCTTGCTTTCTTTTATTATTGCAATTATTTTAAGTTTGGGGAGTTCTTTTCTAACAGTTTTCAATAAATGACAAACCCATATATGTTTACCTCTGTTCCTTGGTTTGTACAGGTGCTTTGAAAGTAGAAAAGGGTTTATCTTCCTGAAGAAGAAACTAGTATCTTTCACTGGGAGAAACGCCTCCTTTAAGGCTGCTCAGTGAATTTCTCCTAGAAGATTATATATTCCAGACCCAAGAGACCTAGAGGGATGAGAAAAGTGTCATCCTATTTATAGGTCACAGGGTAGCATTTGATATCTGGTACAAATCTAATGGATTCTTTACTAAGGACATTAAGTGAAAAATTTTAAGTGCTTCCCCAGCTCAGCAGTGAAATTATGACCAACTTATCATTATTTATTGAGCACTTACTTCATGCCTAGTCCTAAACTATAAATGATATGATTTATAACTTTTGTGTTTTAAAGAAAAAAAATATGTAGAGCACATACAACACTATGGCTTCATGTTAATCCTTTCCACAGGTATCATGGTTGTACAATTCTATCAACATGACATGAAATATGTTTTATCTGCATTTTAGAAAAGAAAATTCAATAGACTGCATTTTAAAATGTCCCTCAGATCATGAAATATCTGAGATAATTAACTCATAAGAGAAAAGCTCTTCTGTAGTAAAAGGCGAAAGATTTACACAATCTGAAGAGAAACCAGACTACAGAGTCCTTATGTAGCGCGTGGTTCCGGAAGTCCCTGACCAGGACTGGGGGAACTCACTACTTTGGTCCTCTGGTGTCAGATGGCAGTCGTGGGGGAACAGACCCTCTTACCTCATGCCAAGAAGGAGGAAGGAAGAGGAATAAGCCAGGATCCCACAGTCCTCTTGAAGGAAATATTCCCACAACCTAAGCACCAACCACTGTGCTTCACTTCCTAAAAGTTCTCCGGCCTCCCAGGAGTGCCACCCTGGATATCCAGTCTTTTGCACATGGATCCTTGGGGGACAGTTTCCTGAGAAGCTGATTCTGGATTTGTCTTTGGGTGTTCATGCTTCAAAGCTTTACATCTTTCCACAGCTAAAGATTGTCCAGCCTTGTTCGGTAAACAAGATTTATTCTATAAGAGAAAAAAATACGAAATAAGGTACACCTGAGGGTCAAAATACCTAATTCCCTCTATTAATGAATTAAAAGAAAAGAGAGATTTGGGTTAGCTGGAGAAAGTAAAAAGGCACACAAATGACGGAACGATGTTTTCTAGTATCAAGCAGCAGATGGATCGCTTGCCTCCCATGGCAATTGGAAGAATAGTCTCCTTCTGAAATGCCTGGGGTTGTAAGCTATATCATGAGCAATTTGAGAGTGAGTCATCTGTGGCTACACAATTGTTTGCTGTTATATTCCAAAAAAGTTGGTCCAAGGTCTTTGATCTGGTTACATCCCGAGGTAAACAGCAGTATCTATGTGAGAAGGTACAACAAGGATAAGACATAACTCACTGGGGCGAATCCCAGATGCTGCCCTTTCTAGGAAAAACACTCGTGTGACTGTCCAGTTCCTTTGTTCATGCCTGCGTTCATTTAATCACTCATTTATTCACTCAAATACATTTCATAAATATCAATTTTAACCTGTTGTCATTATTTTGTTGGTTACAGGGTATTTCAAAATTTACCCCTTTTCTTACAAGCTCTATTGCCATATTGTTTTAAATGTTGATTCCATTCCATGTCAGCAAAGCTTCTACATGACTGTGAAATGACCCACCAAATATGGAATTCAAGCTCACAGAGGTTTATACCGAAGAAATCCTCTGTCCTCTGCTATTATTAGCATTTCCCTTGGAGGACCCGTGACCCTAAGGAAGAGGCCCGTGTAAATTCACCAGAATGGTGCCATGCAAAGCTATAACAATTTCATAGTTGACAGATTTAATTTAAAAGAAAATGTACTCCATGGCAAAGAAAAAAGGAGTTAGAAGGTTTGAAGATTCACTTCCTAGGACTTGTTTATTTTTATTATTATTCATTTAATCACAGGGACTATGTGAAAATTTAATTCACTGTGACCAAACCTAGCAACTAAAATGAGAATTGCAACAGACATGACTCAGAGCTGCACAGGGCATACAGGCAGGGGAGGGGGCAGCTATTGCAAAAGCAATTCCAGCTCCTCCCCCAATCTTATGGGGTCATTAATAGATTCCTATAAATCTCAAGGCAGGACTCACTCCTATTTTTAGATGGGATTATTTAAATAGAGTTTGTTTAGGCTTCCTTTCTTTTCTTTTCTTTTCTTTTGTGGTGCCAGAGATTGAACTCAGGACCTTGCACTTACCAGGCAGGTACTTATGCCACCGAGCTATATCCCCAGCCCCTAGATTCCTCTCAAAGCAGAAATAAAGCTACTCATGTACCTTTTAGATCTGGCAAGGCAAAGATACATTACAACTTCAACCCCTCTAAAAATTCTTTATCATTTATTTGTTCATTCATGGATTTAGCCAACAAATACTGCTTGAACCCTTCTGATGTGCTAGGGACTTCTGTAAGCACAGAAAAGGGAGCAGTGGTGGGAATCTTGGAATGTATATTGTGATGGTGGCCAGAGAAGGTGTGGAAATGAATACAATCAACAAATTGTACAAGCAAGACACGTAGTCCTTCAGATGGTGCGGCAAAAGAAAATGAAGTGAGAGAGATTAGAAGGAGCAGTGATTTGATGGAGAAAGGGTACTCAGAGAAAGCTTCATGGGAAAGATGACCTTTACTCTAGGATCTAAAGGCAGCTGTGAAGGTGTTAAACTTGCAGAGACCAAAGGGGAGGAGGTATGCAAGCAAAAACCCTGAAGAGAGAGTGTTACTAAAAGGGTTCATGGAAACAAAAGTCCAGTGTGGCTGGAACAGTGTGAGCCAGGGATTATATCATGGGACCTGGCTGGCTTCTGGAAAGGTGAGGTTTTCCTCAGAATGAGATATGGGCTGTGGGCTACACTTGCCATGTTTCACAAATAAATACAGAGGTAACCAATAATACTTGAATTTCAAATAACAAAGTTATAAGCACAATAGTGCCCTCCCCAAGATGTCCACCTCCAAGTCCCAAGAAGCTATTCCCTTATTTGCAATACATTATGGTATGTGGAAAAAGGGACTCTGCAGATGAGATTGTGTAGTCTAGATTGTCTTATCCTGGATCCTCTAAGTGGGCCCAATATCATACATGTATCCCTTAAACATTTTAAGAGATAACTGGGAAAAAAACAGACCTGAGGACCAGTGGAACAGATTAGAAGGTGCAGACACAGCTCCAAACACGCTCAGGCACCTTGTCTTTGACAAAGGGGCCAAACATGTTCACTGGAAGAAAGATGGCCTCTTTAATAAATGGTGCTGGAAAAACTGGTTTTCCACATGCCACAGACTAAAACCAGACCCACATCTATCACCATTCACTAAAATAAAGTCAAAGTGGATCAAAGATCTAAATATTAAAACAGAAACACTAAATCTACTGGAAGAGAAAAAAGGTAGAAATCTTAAAGACATAGGTGTAGGCATAGAATTCATGAACAAAAACAAAACTGCACAGGAAATACTTCAAACAACAACTGGGATCCCATCTTATTAAAAAGCTTTGAACATCAAAAGATATCACCAACAAAGCAAAAAGACAATGCAGAGTGGGAAAAAATTTTAGCCAACAGTCCCTCACACAGAGGACTTCTATCTAGAACACAAAAGAATTTTTAAAAAGTTAGCTCCTCCAGATTCAAAGACCAAATCAAAAATGAGCATCAAGATGAATTATACACTTTTCAGATGAAGAAACACAAATGGCAAATAAATACATGAATAAAGGTTCGACATCACTGTTCCTTTGAGAGATACAAATTAAAACAACACTGAGATTGCATCTCACTCCAAAAAAAGAATGGCTATCATTGAGAAATAAACCAATAACAAATGGTGGAGGGACTGTGGGGGAAAAGGATCACTTCTCCACTGTTGGTGGGAGTGTAAACTGGTACAGCCACTGTGGAAATCAGTGTGGAGATTCCTCAAAAACTAGGACGTGAAGTCCCATTCCACCCAGCTATTCCCCTTCTGAGTATCTTCCAGAAGAATTAAAAACATCGTACCACAGCAATATATGTGCATCCATGTTTACAGCAGCACAATTTTTAATAGCTAAATCTTGGAAACAACCCAAATGCCCATCAACCAAGGAATGGATAAAAAAAGATGTGATCTTTTTATACAATGGAGTACTATTCAGCTATAAAGAAAAATCAACTTGAGACCTTTATAGGTAAATTGATGCAACATGAGACTATACTCAAAAAATCAAAGAAACTGATTTTAACATATGTAAACATTGTATTGTCTCCCTGGTGTGAGAAACTGAAAGAGTAAATAAGCTCTAAAATGTACAATAGATGTTATGAAATGGGAAGAAATTGTTCAAAATATAAAAGGAACTAGGGTGGGTGAAAGGAAACGGGACAGTAGGGAAAAGGGAAAAATGCAAGTCAGTTATACTATTAGTGCCTCTTGATTCATTAAGGAGGAAGGTTTGTGCTAATATTGATCGGAGAAAATTTTATGCCCATATCTTGTACCCTAAGCAACTACTTTAAAGATAACAACACATAGTGTATTAACTATTGTTATTCTCCTATTATTTTGTTATGAAATTTTGTTTTACCTTTTTCCCATAAAATTAGAGAAAAAATTTGAGAGATAGTCAGAAGAGCTGGAGAAAGAGAAATGTTGGTGAAAGCAGAGGTTGAGGTTAAAGGATCACTGCCCTTCTAGAGAAAGGAAGGCGTCACAAATCCAGGAATAGAAACTACCTCTATCAACTGGGAAAGGCAAGAAACAAGAAATGAAAAATGTCCAAGAACCTCCAGAAGAAGTGTAATTTTGCCAATACTTTTGTTTTAGCTCAGCAAGATCCATTTTAAACTCTGTTCTTCAGAACTACAAGAAAAACTTGTGGAGTTTTGTAAAGACACTGAATTTGTTGAAATTTGCCACAACGAAAGGAAAGCAATAAAAAAAATTTGTTAATGTAAACACATCGCATGCAACTTTGGAGGCATTTTAATACTGAAAAATGTTGACTATATGGAATCTAACCAGGCATCCCCTGGATATCTGGCAGTACAATCATGGGAGTTCAGAAGGCTGAGACACTCTGAGGATCACTGTGGAAAAAGGCACATCAGGTGCTGTGTGGCAACCACAGTGGGATGAATGCAGAGAGACTGATCGGGGTGCACGGTCATCCACATGGAAGATACGGGCATCTTAGGGAGGGTGGTAGTCAGGGATGTGATGAGAGGTTGCAGGTCCCCCTACACCTCATCTGAGGGGCTCTGCTGATAATTGCAGCCAGGGAAGGGCTTTCACGCTGTGAACTCTTGTTTTGCCCCCGCATTCCTCTATTTAATAGTAAGTACAATTCAGCTTGCAACTAAATCACATGACTCCAGTTACTGAAGCCCCATAAGAACAAAAGATAATTCTGGAATCATTAAGCAAAACTGACAGATGGTACTTCCATGTGTGCAAAGGGTGACCTGTTCTCAGCTTTAAAACTTCTCTCTCTTTTTTTTTTGTTTTGTTTTGTTTTATAATGGAAGATCTGTCAACAGATCTACAACTCATGAGCCATTCAGGATATTGGGACTAGCATGGCAATGTGATAAAGTGTGAGAGGCAAGCCTAAATCAAGCACTCTCTGAGCGTACAAGGTGTTCTTCTCAGTCAGGTAGGTGACAAATGGACATTTTGTAAGGTATCAGGTGTTTGAATACAAATAAAAGGGTAGGGTATATTCTTTCCCTTTAGGGACTTGTGTTCATATTGAGAGAACTAATTATCAATGGAATGCAATCACTGGTAATGTGTCCAGGCAAACCCGGTAATTCCATCCTTTTGAAATGGGAAATGAATTTAAGAGAGGTCAGTGTGCTGTTGGAATACCTGAGCATTCGGGAATGAAGTTAAGATGGCTTGCTTTTGGGGGCCAGGTGGTACCTTTTAGATGTTCTTCCAAAGACCCTATGCAGGCACCTTTTGGAATATGAGCCACTGAAGTAGCTAAATCTTCCTTGCATCACTGCCTAGGAGAGATTGTGTATGAAATAAGCCAGTGATCTCTGGGAAATCTCACGTGTGCACTGGTATTTCCTGAGGTGTTCTTGGTAGTGTTGGTTCACAAATAACACCCCCACAAGTCACATAAGAAACCCAGCCACAGGTCACGAATCTGGGCTTTCTGACACAACCCTGATGCTAACAATTTTATCTCTAACAGTTTACTTAAGACCCTAAAAAAAGAGCCAATTGATCACAGCACTTAACTGCACATGCAAAGGAGAAACAGTTCCCTCCCCAGGACTGTGCAGTATTGCTCGTTGTCCTTGCTTTCTCTGTTGATTTTCTTTCATAAAATATGGGTCAGTGATGGCAACACTGGGGGGGGGGGGTTGTGTCCTTTAAAATGATCAAGACTGAGCTAGTGGAGAGCAGGAGTTAGGACCTCACCAGCATGTATACCAGTTTGCCTCTCTCCTCTACTTTACCCACTCTCTCCTCCTGCGAAACTATCCAACATAGAGCAAGGGGAGAAAAGAATTCTTACAGATCTGCTGGGTTTACCTGAAGAAGTACAAGCACATGACACCTTTGGTTTGGCTCCTGCTCTGGCCCTCTTGCGAGTTATGAAGTGATGCTTCAGCGCCTGACAGAGTCCAGGGTTACACTTCCTGGTGTCTTCAAAGCCTTGTCCCTGTGCTCTGTCCACCCAGGAGGTTTGCATTAATAGCAGCCTCACAGAGGATGGGTTGACCTCCCAGGTGTTTTAAATGAAAGTTGAAGTTGTAGGGTTTTAAATCATAACATACTGTACTTCCTTCTTAATGGTCTTTTCCTCAGGACATGTGAAAATGCTCCTTGGAGAACAACAGTTTTATCTGATCTTTGTTTTCAAAGAAAACAAGGGATGGGACTTAAAGATCCAATCACATGATATTGGCTATTCAAAAAAATCTAAGAGGCTTATTTCCTAGGAGTTCTCAAAGATTGTAATTTATTTATTTTTAAAAGATATAGAAACCTGAAGACAGAGAGTTTCCTTGGATGTGCAGGAGAAACAAATTACTCAAGTATGTAATGGACATTTATAATCTTATAACACTAAAACACAGCAAAATTGCTTTCATGGCAATCACTGTTACACATAAAAGCCTAGAAAACACAAAATCATGAAACCCTCCTGTATTGAAGGCCACATTGTTCAATACTGTATGCTCTTAGATTTTCTTCTTGTTTTTTCAACATTTATTGAGCTTCTTCTGTGGTAGGTGTTGAAGATTCAACGATTAATAAGAAGTTGTCCTGCTTTCATGGGATGTACAATGAAGATTACAGTTGTCTCTTATCATAGGAAATATGGAAAAGCCCTCTGAAATCTCATTTTAGCTCCAAATGTTCTGGATGGAAAAAATCAAAGCTGAGATAATTCAAGACACTTATGCAGGGACATACAAGTCCAAGGATTTAATCTCTCACATTCCACTCCTGGGTCTTTAAAGGAAGCCCAATTGTCTTTTCTAGAAAGCACCAGGGAGTCATGAGGCATAGGATGGTGAACTGGAGAGACCATAGACTCCAACGGGGACCTCAGTGTCCACCCAGTCCAGCTACTGACCACGTGGGATGGTCACTTGGTCCGTATTTATTCCCTAATGGTCCCCGTTTCTTAAAGTATTTTTGGATATGCTCAGTTGGATGTTTACCCCTGGAAATGCTGACTTAATAGTCCACACTGAGGCCCAGACCCCTGGTGTGTGTTATCCTAAGGAAACTCAGAAACACTAAACCAGATCAGCCCTACTCTTTCAACTATAAGAATATTTCAAAGCAAAAAAAAATCAATGATGTGGCAAGATGAATGCCTGTGTGCACACAGACTCCTGCTTCTAAAGAATGAAAGCTCTCACTAAGCTCTGCGTCTGTGGTCAGTACGTTTTGCTTGCTGATCTGATTGGCCTTCTCTGGTCTTCCAAGGAAAACTATCCAGTTACATAGGTAGAACAGTCCTAAATGCATAGACACTTCCAGTTTCCTGCATTTAAGAGTACAAGTGAGCATGTGGAAAGGACATTATTTATGTAAGTTACATATTCTTAACTCAAAATCTAAAACTTGAAACATTTTGAGCACCAAAAATACTACAAGTAGGAAATCCCACAACTCACCTCATGTAACAGGTCACAGTCCACACAGGTGCACTGAAATATGGTATAAAATTCCCAACAGGCCATGTGTACAATGTGTATATGAGGCATACATGAATTTACATTTGTAATTTGGCTTTCACCCCCAAATATCTCATTATGTGTATGTCAATATTCCAAAATCTGAAACAAAGAATCCAAGATCCAAAATGCTTCTGGTCCTAGGCATTCTGGAAAAGGGCTAGTCAACTTGTGTGTTTATAACTCAATAGAGAAATAAACAGATATCCTCACCAAACTTTCACCTGGCGTACTCAGTAGGTTTTAGAGGTTGCTATTATGTTGTTGTTGAACCTAGAAAAGCAAAAACTGTATTTTTATTTGCTCAATTGTTTCTAAGGGATGTTGCTAGTATTTTCATACATTCTTTTGATGGGCCAAATGCTCCTAACAAGAATGAATAGAAGCCTTCAGTTAAAAACACGTATCTTTGGATTAAAATCACAAATGTCAACACAGGCACAAATCTGTGAACACATCCAGTTCACAGGCTTTTGACTGAGTAGTTGGGTTTTGCCAGTGTAGAGATCACAGATGGAGCATTTTGTTGTGCACTGTGGTGCCTGCATTTCCCTCCATGAAGTCTAGGGCCATGGACCCAAATGGGCCACACTGGTGATGGTGGGACAGGTTATAAGAGGCTGAAAATTTTTTGTTATATTTGGCCTTCTATTCCATTTCTTTAGATCACAGAATTAAATATATTGATTTCTGATATAAATGAAGGATTCAGTGTTAAATTATAGAAATGTGTGGTCTATAGCATCAGACTAAGCCAGGTCAGACACAATAGACAAGGAAATCAGAGACCCAAATAATTCAGGTGAAATCAAACTCCCAAGGCCTGAGTGTATGTGCTTGTATTGAGCTCTCCTGAGTTTCTTCGGCTAGTTTACAGGAGTTCAGCTGTTCTGCCAACTGACAGTACTAACCTCCTCGCCCGCACTAAGCACGGTGTTAGATGAGGTGAGGGCCCCGAGAAGATGAGGAAGCAGAGGCCGTCCGTGGCCATCACCACTTCCATTGTTCCTACTGCAGAACGGACCTGGGGAAAAGCACTGCGGGGAGAGAGGCAGGATGAGCAGGAGGCAGGAAGCAGCTTCGTTCCCGGCGTGGGGATATTCCCCCACTGTGTAAACTGACCCTCAGTGTCTTTCTCCATGTGAGAGGTGAAATCTCCGTTTCAAGGCCAAGTTGAAGGTGATTCTGTGTATACTACTGAGAATTTTTTTTGAAGAATAGTTTAAAGGTCCCAGAGATGTTGGACAATGTAGTTGATCTCAGTTGCCTGAGATAACTTCACACTCTTTCTACCTAGGCAGAATGAAATGAGACCTCAAGGCTATTAGAAATGGTTTTTGTTGGTCTTATTTGTTTATTTCCTTCCTTCCTCTCTTCCTTTCTCCTCCCCCATTATTCCTTTCTTTCTACCTTTCTGTCTGCATCTCTTTTTTTTTTTTTTTTTGTCCTTTGAAAGGAAAAGGGAGGTGAGCAAATTATGCTTTTCTCACCATCTCCTTGGTTGCGCTCTGAGGAAGGTTTGCCGGGCCCTTGTTCTGGCAGTTACAGTCATTACCCTGCTACTCCCTTGTCAGTCTCCTGATGGGTAACAACGCTGAGACAAGACGAGGCTTCAGGAGCTGATTTTAGAATTTAAACCCCAAGCAGAAGTAGTGGATTTAAAATTCTGAGCCCAGCACAAACCTCTTCATTTTCAAGTTCATTTACCCTTGGCAACATGCAACCTCCTGTTACTAAGAGGGGAAAAAGCTTTAAAAGGCTCATTTAAAAGGCTGAGGAGCCTTTTGGGATCTCCGCAAGCTCTTTAAAAAACATATTTTGATGATATAAGTGTAAACAAATCAAAAGCATATGGATTGAATTTCCCTTAAATTACACAGGATTTTAAAAACGATGGGAGGGTGGAAATGTGTTTGGAAAAATATGTTTTTGGTTTTACTGACTCAGAAACATACGAATGAGCTGAAGCTTTTGACAGACCCAAAATGGCAGGTTTGTCCCTCATCTGTCTATGGTATTCTGTCATCTTTCATGAGGCTTCTCTGGTTTTTACCCAAGGAGTAGCGATTTCTGATACTGTCGCTTCAAAGAGAGAGGATCAGCAGAGCCAGGTATTGTGAGTTCTGCCTTTTCCTTGAGGCAAAGAGCCCTATTTTATGGGCTTTAGCAATGTGAACCCCTCCTGGGCCAGCCAAAGGGATTTGTGTTCATTTTATAAATTATCACATCTGTGCATGGTCGTACAAACTGGACCAGGTGCCTAGGTCAGTGTGCAGGCTGGCTTTCCACAGGCGCTCAGGTAGATACCATCCCAATGACTTTGTCTCCGGCTTTTCCATTCTGCAGAGAATACTGTGGTCATCGTTGTTTACTTTATGTTCCCACCTCAAACACAGAGCACCGGTAAAGCTGGGGTCAACAACTTACTCTACTGCCTCTGAAGGGTTGCCGATGCCGGAATTTCAGAATCAGGGCACAAGTGCCAAGAATAAGCAGGCAGAGAGAGAAGAGTGGCAGAAGTCTGGCCCTCCTAAACACTAAGGAATTATTTACACAGCAAACTGTGATGGTCTTTCTCATTTAGATATATCTTCCCAATCCTCAAAGAAAACTTTCAAGAAGTCCACACTTGCTGTTTTCTTTGTCACAGCCACACAAACTTAGAACCCAAGAAATGGAGCAATTCTGGAAAACTCCTGGAAGATTCTGGAAGATTGAAGGCGGGCTTGGAGGACAAGAATCCTCTGAAGACCCTTTCAGCCATTCACTCTTGGCTACATGAGCCATCAGAATACGTGAAGTCAAAACAGACATTTGTGCTTCCATCTTCACAAAACTTTCCAGGAAAAATTGGTTAGTGCTCCAAAAAATGTTCCTCTTGAAAATTTCATCTGGAAATGTGCAGTCACACCAGAGCTTGCCTCACCTGGGATGAAAAGAAACTGTAACATTTCTCCTTTTTTGAGGAACAACAATAAATACACTCAGGGCTTCTCTTTCAACACACATCCACAAGGAGAAGTTAATAGTAACCACCATCACCTTCCTTTCTTTCTTCCCTCTCTCTTTTTTCTTCCCTCCCCCTCTCTCTCTCTTTCTCTTTCCATCTCTCTATTCCCTCTTTCCTCCCTTTCTTTCTTTAAACTTCAGAGAATTTATATAAGAAAGTTCTTTGGAAAAACAAAGCACTCTTTGGTAAAATAGCTGCTACCTGCATTCTGCCTCTTCTTCGGCTGACTCTGTGCCCTCACCAAAATGGCAAATGCCCAGCCAGTCCAAAATTTTAACAGCACTGCTTGCATTGCCTAGGCAGCTGTCTGCCACACCATGTTTTTATGAAATCCACCCACAGCATGTGACTCAATTACCTCCTGCAGCTGCGAATTCCACAGGTCAACCACACTCTGCATGGAAAAGTATTTCTTTGTAATCGTTCCAAATTTATTAGCCATTTGAACCATTGCTTTTACTGACTTGTATATTTTTAAGTGTTCATATATCACCATTTTAGGCCCAACTCCCATTGGCCTGTATTTCATATGCAGCTCGGAATATTAGAATATGGTCTTCAAAGGATCCATATAAAAGCAGACCTGGTGTGTTGACCTCCACTTTCCTCTAAATTCTCCAGCCACGGACATCCTTCCAGCTTCATAAACTCGTGATCACAAGCATACAAGTGCACAGCACTTGGGAGATCAGGAATGGAACAGTTCGGAGCTCCCTCCATTCCAGAAGCAGGAATTGGATCCCTAACTGATACAGGGAAACCTTGGGAGGTGCAGGTGAGAATACTCACAGATGAAGAAACTGAGGTGCAGAGATGCAAGGTCACTTCCCACAAGTCTCAGAGGCAGTACAGGTGTCCTTGGCATCCAAGGGGGTAGGTTTTCAGACCTCTCCACCCCAAGACATCAAAATCCAAGGATGCTCAAGCTCTTATATAAAATGCTACAGTAATTGCATATAACCTACATGCATTCTACTTTAAATCCTCCCTAGATTACTTGACATACCAAACAATGTAAATGCTGTGTAAGTAGGTTGTTGCACTGTATTATTTTGGAAATAATGACAGGAAAAGAAGTATGTACATGTTCTATACAGATGCATTTTCCCCCAAGTTTGCAGGCTGTGGTTAGTTGAATGAATCCACAGATGAGAAAATTATGGACGTAGAGGGCAGGCTGTACACAGCAAGCACCAAATCTGCAAATGAGGCATTCGACAAGTCCAGTGGCCTTTCCCCTACCACAGGATACTTCTAGCTTCTTCATTTGGCTTGAGCAGTAACATTTCTTTGACCACCGTTTATGTTTTTCTCCACCCTGTCATAAGGTCCCACTTCCTCCACCAGTAACCTCAGTTCTGTCTCAGCGAGGCTCAAGCTGTGTGATTTTGGGTGGCTCCTCCGTTTCCCTTACTATGATGCTTCCTTCTATAAACTGTAAACTGGGTTCATGAGATATCCTCCAAGATTCCACACATGATGGAGTGTGTTCTGGAATCCCAGTAAAAGCTTGCCAACTCCCACTTTGTCACTTTGAAACTGTGACCATGGCACGTTCCTAACCCTCACAAAGCCACACTTCCTCTATGCCATCATGGTCGAGAAGTGCCTGACTTGCACCACTTG
Source organism: Dinomys branickii (assembly GCA_004027595.1). Lineage (NCBI taxonomy): Eukaryota > Metazoa > Chordata > Mammalia > Rodentia > Dinomyidae > Dinomys > Dinomys branickii. The sequence goes on along the minus strand of PVLD010006078.1, from coordinate 54,730 downwards.
TACATCAGTGATGATGATGAATGCAGTGTGCCTCGCCCAGGATAGATAGATAGACAGATAGACAGATAGACAGAGTGGAGACTTGACTTACAAACTCAATTTGCTCCTGAGGGCTGGTTATAACTGAAGTTGTCTATTGAAGGCTCAGCTGCTCTTCATAGCCTTCAAAGACACTCTGCTCTATGCAGGCAGATATTAGTGTCCTTAGAGAGACACTGGCCTAGGATATTTCAATGAACCATGTACAGGAAATGATGTTGTCATGTTCCTTCCAAACTTTTCTTCCTTTAAGGGTTAGATCTGTATCTGAGACCATCTGGAAAGACAATCAGCTAGCATTTGGGCCATGACTCAAGACTGGTCATCAGTTAAAACTAAAATTCCAATCATAATGGAAGTTGTTTGTGTGTCAGGCCAGTAGTAACCCCAAGGTCCCCTAAAGATAGATAGGTAAGCAGATAAATAGATAATGCTTGCTTTTTGAAAGTTAATGGTGCACTTTAATAAATAATGTACAGGATGCTAAAGATACAATTACCTTGAACTGTTTTGAAGGTATAGTACAACTTAACAACTCTGTCTTATAAACAGAAGCAAAGACAATGTCCAGAATTTCTGCCTACATCTTAAAACTTTATTCTTAATTAGCAGATGAACCAAGATTAACTTTCCACGCCATATAGGAAAACAGGGCTGCTTGATTAACAGAAAAGAGGGTGTTCTGCCAAGACCCTTCCCTCCCACCAAAGAAGAAAATGCCAGTTGGAAATGAGCTTAATAAGGACATGTTACGTTGCGCGCATCTGCTTCCATTCCATGTCAAGAAATTACAGTCCACACTTGTATTCTGCAATTTATTCTTTTTCTAAAAGTTTCTTTGCTGTCATGTACAAGCTATGTTTAGGATTTAGTGTTTCAAGATGGTTTTACTATATAGGCAAATAAAAACAACTGTGGGGCCGAGAGTCTATTAATCTTTAGCATCTACAGGACAGGAATTTCCTTTGTCATTTTGAATAATACAATTGTTTTAATAACATTTGTTTTCAGATTCTGACTTAGGGTACTGTTTTATGAAAGTGGACCAAAAACCTGTTGCAAAGAATTCAGAAAAACTTTGAAATATTCCCCAACAGCATAAAGTCAAGGGTACACAGTAAAAAGCTCTTCAGCTGTTGTTTTTAATACTGATTCGAATGGGCCAAGTGACCTGGGCAAGGCGTATACCCACACTCAGAGTCAGACTGATTACCAGCAATAAGTGATATTTTGGGCTCCACTCTGGCAACCCAGCCCAGTGTTGATTATTCACAAGGCAACCAAAGCTTCACAACTTCATTTCCCACTAAAACTCTAATCAGTCAACATACTCTATTAAAGCATCAGTTTTAGGTCTGTTGACCTCCATAAAGGGTGATTATGTGACATTTGAGTGTCTCAAGAAACAAGTGTATGCAGTTGCAACTTTGAGATGAAAATTAAATACCAAATTTGGCCATGTATGAATTTAAAGTAGACCCCAAAACAATCCTGCCTGACCTGTTTTTAAAATAATACAGATCTGAAATTTTTTTCAAGCTTCTATGTGCTTAGATACAGGTGAGCTTATCACTTAGCTGCTGTATCAGCTTAGCTGCTTAAGCTCTTTACACATATGTTTTTTTAAAAGGACTTTGAGATATGATATGGGCCCCAAGCAAGGCATCTATTGAAAGTTCAAATTTGATGTTTTTTATTATATTTACAAGGTTGCACAACCACCACCCCAATCAATTTTAGAATATTTTTGTTCCCTCTCAAAGAATCCTGAACCTGTGAGCTGTCACTCACCATTTCCACAATTCCCCCTCCCCAGCCCCAGCAACCACTAAGCTACTTTGTATATATTTCCCAAATCTAGAGAATTTAAATAAACGGAGCTATCCAGCACCTGTGCTTTTATGACCAGCTTCTTTCCCTAGGCATAATGCTTTTAAGGTTTACTATGTTGTCACATGCATCAGGACTTCATTCCTTTTTATGGCCACGTTTGCATTCCATGGCTTTACCAGGTTTTACTTTATCTTTGTTCATCAGTTGAGCGAAACTTGGGTTGTGTCTAAGTTTGGGATATTGTGGATAATGCTGCAATCAGCCACTGTGTATATGTCTGTATGCCTATTTTGTATCTAGAAAATTCTATTAATTCTCTTACATGGCTATCTTTATTATTAATTTATTTATGCAAAAACACTTGACACATGCCTGCAAATGCAGAGCCATCCACATCATCACTTGCATTTCTAGACTTTGATGATGATTCTACATCTGCACCAGGTACTCTGGATCATCCAGCATTTGAACTGTGCCTTCACTTGGCATGCTACAATCAACTTCCAATCCTTTTAATATCTAGGACATATCTTGAATCCATACTTCATTGTCTTTATTCATAATTGTCTCTTAAATCAAAAGCCTGATTTCTCCTTCCTCAGCATTGTTCTCACTACTATCAAGTCACTCTGCCCCCAAGCTCTAATTTTTTCTACCACAAAGTTTTCTATCTGATGATCAAGTGTTTTGAAAACTGCAGTATTTCTCCACCAACTAAAAGAGTCACTGTCTTACATCCTCTTTCAAGTATAAAATGTGCAAGCCTCAAATTTGGATAAGAAAAGCTATAAATTTGATGATTTTTCTATAAATGGACTTAAGTTCCCAGTTAGCCTACTGGCAAAATATTAAACCAATTATATTTAGGTAAATTCAGATGCCCTGCTTCCAAGAAAAATTTTACAGAAAGCGTAAGGCTTTAGATACTTTCATTAATGAATAATTTACTATGTAACTTCTCACAGTTAAGACTTTCTGAATAATACTGATAATTCAATTAGTTATAAAAGCCAACAGAATTAATAAGTACTCTTAATACCATCTATCATTGGGTATCGATATATATTTTGAGTCATAGATTGAGGGCTCATATTCCTTTAGGTGTTGTTTTCTGAAGCATCCAGCTCTTTCAAATTAGGAGTCTTGGCTCTTAAGTTTGTGGTCTTCTCTACAAGACTTGAGTACACTCTTTGGAATGGTTACTTCCCAATGTGCTTGATTCCAAAGCCTGTGGCTCTCACCACCATGGTGTGCTAGCTCTAGAGTTCACAGGAGCACCAAGGGTTCTGACTCCAGAAGCAACCAGTTGGGGTGCTCCAGAGCCAACAGAAGCAAAGGGAAAGCAGCAGGGACCTCGCGGTTAGGGCCACTCCTCTTGCCTGGCCAGGCTCTCAGACTTGAAGACCATTTGCTAGTCTTGGACTTGGCCTTCCTTGTGTTTGCAGCAGCTCTCAGGAAGCTTAACAAGGGATGCACAGTGGGCTATCATTCCTTAGAACAGCTCAGGGGGCCACACCCCTGACTATTAGCACAGGGTGAAGCACAGAGATGTGCAGAGTCCATTCTTAGGAATGATATACACAGCCAGTGGATGGAAATATTATCATAATTTGAAAGAAAATAAGAAGCCATCACAGTAAGACCTGAGCATTCTCCCTGATCCAAAAGTAGAATCCTAGTTCATTCTCCTCTGGAGAAAGAAACAAAGTGAGTAGACAGTGAAAAGACAGAGTAGTTTATTCTGTACAGAGGAAATAAGACAAACACGGGATTTTTGAGAAAGAAACTGGTCATTCTATGCTACGAATTCCCTCTATTCAAGCACAGAATGAATAGAACAAGAGAAATTTCACTGTAATGAACTATAATCACTATTGTGAATTCAGAATTCCAAGCTTCTGGGGAAGCTGAGTTTTTGAATATCCAAATTTTTGCTTTTATCTTAACATAAGAAGGGTCTGAACTGATTGGAACAAGCAGAGAAAGGATTTAGAAATATTTGTCTTTCTCTCTATGTGATTCTAACTTGTAACGATTGAAAGGATAAATTCATTTGGCAAGAAGTGATGCTCAAATTTAGATCTTGGTCATTGAAAGACAGAACAAAATATTTCTCCTGAGTTAGAGAAAAATGAGGCATAAAGATGATATACTTTACATATTTATTTAGAAAAGATATAGTATTCCTCTGTGTGCCTGTGTGTGTGTGTGAGTGTGTATGTGTGTGTGCACACATGTGTGTTCCGGAATGTAGGCAATGTAGGGGCCATTTTTCCATTTTTCTGCTGTAAAAAGAAACTTATCTTGCAGGATTGCTTCATTTGGCTATATCCATTTAAAGACTTAAGACTAACTCTTTATCCATATTATCTTGTGATAAATCCTCCAAAATTCCCTGCTAAAATAAGTCCCATTGATAGCAGATCAACGCGTTCAGCCTTCTTAAATTTTATTATAATTAATCTCCTATTCATGCTAAGGATCTTTCAACTGTTTCATTCCTTCTGATGCTGGAATTTCTTATCATATTAATGTGCTTAAAGTATCTCTAATCTGCCCTTTCTATCTTCAGGCTTATCATTGTCTACATGGTTACAAAAGCTCCTTTCCCTCCCTATCAGCTCCCTGTTCTCTTAAGGTGCCCTTGGGGAATTTGCTTAGACCCAACATTTTGGGTGCTTAGCTTTGATTTTTGTAGGTGTCTAGTTTGAAGGAATCATTTTATTGTTTAGAGATTTGGGGGAGAGAATTTAACTTTTAGGTCTTTTATAACATTTCATATGTTCACTCCTGCGTTCGTATTTAATTGTCATTTTCTTAAGGGACCGCATTTCTCCTCAGTTAATTTCTAACGACCCATTTTCAGGGGCATCTGCACTACAGAGGCAGCAGCTGATTTCGATTATGTCTGAATTTTCTCAGCAGGAGCCTCCACTGACCTAAGCATCCCTTTCACAACACTGTTCCAGGCCCAACAAAAAGCCAGTGACCATCTAGGCCCTCAGCCCCCTTGGCTTAATGATCTGCTACTTCTAATTACTTTTAAATTATTTTAATTGCTTGAAGCCATTAAAAACACACAGTCAACATTTGTGCATTTTGAAAGAATTGCCAGAGTCTACTCAGCCCAACATTTCCACTGACACAATATGACTTAGAAGGAACATCAAAGGCTTGCAAACGAGACCACTGAAAGAATTCTTACTTCTCCACCCATCAGGCTCAACATTGTCTAAAAACAATGTGATTTCCAGAGGGAGACGGCTAACCATAAACTCTGTGAACTCTGATGAAGTTGCCTAGCACAGAATCCAAGGAATTGCAAGGTTCCTACTTTCAAGGGAGGAAAGACATAGAGCCCCATTACTAGGTATCACATTGTGTTGCTAAAAGAAACAATAAATTCAGAGTCCAAAATCTGTACTTAAACATTATCTTTAAGGCTTTGAGGAAACTTAAATGTCTGGGATGGGGTGAAATTCTCATATAATTAGATTAAACATTATTCAAAACTGGGGACAGTAGAGTGCAAAGTACAGAAACACCTGCTGGCAGGTCCCATGTCTCATGGAAATTTGACACTTCCTGAGTGTGAAAAGCTAAGAAGAGTCATGTTGTATCCCAAGAGTTTAGTTTAATATTTGGCGATAAGTAGTGGTTAAATAACTAAATGATCAGATAAGCTAAAATGTCCTGAGTTTGAATTGAGAATAAAACTACCCATAAATTTACGTACATATCCATGTTTAATTCCTCTCTTTCTCTACTTGGAGTAACATTTCCCCGCCCCAGATTCGATAACCTGAACCCTGTTCATGTCTATCATGTCAGAAACCTTCCTTTAAGAACTCACCTGCATCTTCAGCAACTGCCTTGTCACACTCACGCGCCGTGAGGGCCACCTCCGTAATTTCTCTCTCTGCCACTGCTTGGTTCGGGCTTCATCTATTTCAGCACTCTCCTAACTGAAAGGCAACTTGGAAAGTAACGGATCCAGTTTCTTTTTATGAGTCTCTCAGTCCTGCTTCTTCCATACTGGATTCATTCTTGGGAAGCTCTTTCCTTACTGTAACAAGGTAGCCACCAGCAGATTTCCGGGATGCTTTCTTCCTTGTCCCATCTTCAGGAAAAAGAGAGCACATCTTCCAGTATCGCTGTCAAATGCAGAAACGCTTTCTTTTCACAAGTGTTCCAACAACCTCTTCTTACCTGTCTCTGTTCTGCCAATCCTGGAACCAGTTACTGTGGCCAAAGATGGATATATGTTTACTGACTTTTGTCAATCAGGAACCACCTACAGCCAGGGGTAAGGACAACTGCAATCAAATTTAAAGGCAAAGAAGAGGGCTGGGTGGGTCCCCATGGTGTAAAATTGGTATGGTAGTGGAAAAGGGGGAGGGAAGGTTGGGAAGCAGCCATAATAATCTAGCACTGGAGATAACTGATAGGAACAACTGCAGAGTCCAAGACCTGAAATTACTATGCATAGAAAGAGAAAGAAACCAGAATGTATAGCCAGAAAAGTTAGTAAAGGTAGAAAAAGTGGTCAGAGTCTATAAGGCACAGCACGAAATAACTGATGCTCATACAATTCCACTGAAGCACTAGTCGTCTAAGGTGTTACTCATCAAGATCACTTAAGGGGCTTTCCAGTTTAATACAGATTTCTTGGAACTATCCTCAGAGGCAGTCACTCTAAGGCTTCCGAAATGTAGAGCTGCTCTACGGAAGATGGGTTAGCCTGAAGCAGTGAGGAAGCTATACACAAGGACAGGCTGGAGGAAGAACAGCAGCCACATTATTGTACCGCTTAGCATTTGAGAGGAGGGTGCAAGGCAGGCAGGTTCTCACCTTTCTGTACAATGAGAGAATCACAGTAACAAGTCATCAAACAACTTTCAGAAGGTCACACACAGTGGACTGGCAGCCAGGTCAAGCCTAGAATGATTGACTTTTATTTCCTAGGTACATTGGCTTGACAGCTTGGTTTAAAATAGATGAATGCAGAGCTCTTCAAAAACATCCAGTGCGTCCAGCAGCTCAGGAGCCCAGGACAAGAAGATTATATGTTCAAGACCAGTTAAACCAACTTAATAAGAAACTTAGTGTCTTAAAATTTAAAAGAAAAAAAGAAGTTCTAAGGATATGGCTCAGCACTCCCTGGAGTCAATGCCCACTAAACAAGAAAAACAAAAGCATGAACTGTAACTTACCAAATGTATTTGCATTTTAGGTCTTGCATACACAAATTCTCTTAATGAAAATAATTTAAACTTTTATCAAGAAACAAAAACATTTAATAAAATAATTGTTGAATTCCTACCATCCTCTATGATGAATCTCTGTATCATTTCCAATGTTTTTTTTTTAATTACTTGTTATTGTCTCTGGTTGCTTGATCAATCTTGCAGTCTTACATCCAGTGGACTGAGCAGCTTCATTAAAGATAGCAGTATGTAGTGCAGCAACCATTGTGAATTCTGATCATTTTGTTTTGAGGTCATGTATTGTTTTTGTTGTTGTTTTGTTAGTTTTTTTCTCCTTAAAATAAAAATAAATAATAATAATAATTTGGTTCTTATTTCTTCCTTATAGGGCTCTGAATTTTACCAAAAAATAGTACATAAAAAATAACAGAAACTCAGAAGCAGGAAGAAAATCTAAATGGCACTCTCCTCCTCAAGCCTGCCCTTGAGATCAGTCCAAATATATCTATCTCAGCCCCTAATAAAAGGTACATGAAAGTTTAAAGAACCCAAGGGTTTGGAGGAGATATTACTATTAAAAATGAGCCAAAGAAAGAAAAGTTCTAAAAGACAGACTAGAACCTTCTAACCCTTCTCAGCCCTCCAGCTGACAGCATTAGTCTAGGGAGCCTGAAGTGGGAGCCAGAAAAATAACCAGATCCTACTCTGCCCCTCAGGTCCCTGGCATGGGTTTCCCACCAAAATCATCCAAGACTCTCAGTCCAAGCTGATGCATGAAAGATGAGATGCAGTAGCTTTGTGGTGAATTTTCTTCTGCGTCTGTTCCCAAGCCAATTGTTTGAAGATTCTCTTTTTTCTTTTTAAGGTTCGGTACATCTCTTTTGCATTTCTTGCTTTCCACTGGGGAGGAATCCACCAGCGACTGTCCCAGTGATGGAGCACTAATTTTCCGTTCCACCGAGTCATTTCTTACATTTTGGCCAAAGATCAGCATTGATCTAGGTTGTTGCCAGCTGTGTAACAGCTGTGCAAGTTACGGAAACCTCATTGAGCTCAGGAGGCTGAGAGATTTTATTAAGTCAGAAAAAAAAAAGAGAAAAGAAAAGATCAGGTTCCTTCCCTCCCTTTCTCAATCTTCCCTAATTCTTTCCAATATGGATGATGTGATGTACAGTGAAACTCAGGTTTTACACCTCTCTGTGATCTAATTAAAGAGCTTCATTTCTGTTAGAAGGAAGAAGTCACAGAGATGAAATTTGCTTGAGCTCTGTTTTAGACATGGGATAGGGGTAGGATGAGAAGTTCTCATTTGTTTCACCATACAGATATTCTCAGCAGGCAATCTTCTCCCAAAGCGGGGACTAGAAGGGCCTCTTCACATAATTGAAACTTTGAATAGAAACACAGCTCTTCCAATTGCTGGGACTTCATAGTATGCAGACTATCCTAGCACTGTTATAAAATGCTCCTTCCAGCATCAAAAATGCATGAAAACTTCTAAACAGGGTTTTAAAGATGTACTTGGTTAGTAAACCCACAAGAATAGGCATAACATGGATGTTTTATTTGCATTCAGCTGTATAGACAGTTGACAAATGAAGGATTGGTATTTATAGCAGCTGCCATTGTCCTAAAAGGAAATAAAATATCTAACTTGTAAATCTGTAAGAAATGTAATTGTTCCTGAAGAGGCAGACACTCAGCTGAATTTCTTCATTTTGATAATGCTGCCTGTAGTGGTCATACCCAGGGTAGTAAATGAGATCTTTCACACTCAAACACCCAAAGTGAGAGGCACGGAGCAGAGCTGGTTCACAGCCTTGAGCTACGTTGTCATCTTGTGGACCTTGACCCAGCGCTGGCACATTACCACTGTTTTCTGCTTGGCGATGTCAAGGATGAACTCTTGAAAATCGCATGGAATATGAGATGCAATGTTTTCTCCATAAACGTCTCTCTTTCAATCAACGTTTGAATGACATTATTGGAAACTAAGGAGCAAGATTTCTGTGTTAATTTCTAGGAAACAAAAGTGCCATCTTTGCAGTGTAAGGATTATGCCATTAGTCAGATTCAAATAATAAGATATTTAGCTAGAAAAGAAAATGGATTTGCCTCTCAACTCACAAAAACCTGGGCCAGAGCTATGGACAACTGGAGTTAGGGGTGCAACCATAGCCGAGGAAGATAAAGATTTTTACTGGGCTTTGTGGGAAATAAACTTGTCACCTGGGACTAATCAGAAATCATTTGTTAGTCAGCCTATGCATTTAGTTTTTTAAAAGTAGCCATTTTCCTTAAGGATCCATGGCTATTGCAAGAGAGGTAGGTATATGCTGAGTAGTGACTCTTAGTTCATTTTAGTAGTACAATGATAAAGTCATATATTTTTCTTGTTTTGACAAGTGAAATTTCTGGTGAGCAAAGAGAAAACAGTAGTGACTGTCTATATTTTTAGCCTAACGTACAGACTGGAGGCAGTTTCAAACTTCCTCTAATGTATGTGTTTCTCTTTCCAAGAGTTTTCTAAAAGAGAATACTTAAGCAATTCTTAGAATTAAAAAAGATTTCCTTAAGTTCCCCCAGTCAACATTTATTACTTTACTGGATGTTAGTTTATTTTATTGCTTTAAAAAAACTACTTAGTAAAACAACATACTATGGACAGAGACTGGGTTCAATTCAATAATTACTATTATTTTTGGCAAGAAACCAGTTATGTACTCTATAATCACAGTTGTAGAGTGACTCTTGCTCTTCCTTTGAGTCGTCTGTGGACAGATAATGAACCTGTAGGCCAACCCAAGAATCCAGATGTCCAGATGGATTAGGTGCTTCTGAATTCTCACCCACATTTTGTACAAACTCTGAAGGGTTCCTATGGACCTAACTTTTTGATGGTGGTGGTAAGGGGTTTGAACCGAGATCTTCATGGTGATCTGCCACCCCAAAGCTTTTAAAAAAATCTACAATCAGAGTCTTGCTAATTTGCCTAGACTGTCCTGGAACTCCTTGCAATCCTCCTGCCTCAGCTTTTGGAGTCACTGGGGTTGCAGGGTTATGGCATTATGCCCTGGCACTTCACCATTTTTGACAGCTGTGTTTTCTGGACCCATAGATGCTCAGCTGTCTTCATTCATTAAAATAAAACAAAATGAGTTGGGGATTTTACCTAATGTACTTACCCTCATTCTTTCTTGTAGTAAGTATATTGCAGTTGCATGAAGGTATTCTGGCAACTCTTGGGAATAAACTAAAAATCAGACTGTGTGACCTGACATTGGGAAAATCTCAGGGAGGCTATCTTCTGGGCAGAGGTAGTAGAACAAGACTAGAATCAGTGGAATTCCAGTGATGCAGGCAGAAAAGAACTACTCAGTACTGATGTAAGAAAGAAATCTAAAAGGAAGTTGTGCCCATTAACCTTAATTGACTGAATGAAGAAACTCCTGGAGAAGTGCTTGGATGGGGGGTGCTATAGCCATCACTGATGGTCTAGCTCAATGTGCTGTAAGGAGGTGGGCCCCTTTATCGGAGGAGGGTCAGGGGACTTGCCTTGCTTGGGAGGACACGTCTCAGTCCTGCCTCCCTCACATTCCTGACTTGGAGCCCACCCACCACAGACTTTAACCCTTGATACTGTGAGCCAAATTAACCTCTCCTTTAAATTACTGTTGTGAGGTATGTTGTCCCAGTAACTGGAAAGCGGAGTGATACAAGAAGTCTCTTCAAAAAGATAATAGTAGTTCTGCTTAACGGGACCTTCTGGTTTAAGATCTGATTGGGCCAAAACAGTGTTTAGGAAATGAAACAAAGCAGATAAAAGAGATAGAATAATAACTGTTCCAGGGAGAAGCAAGGAAGCAGAGCGAAAAGAAGGCATCAATAGGCAGCTCACTACACCTCGATTATTACAAGAGCCCGTAAAAAAGTGGTAAAGGTTCTTGGCATTGGATTTCACTGGTCCAGGCTCCCTGTGACCACAGAATCCCTGAAAGCAAACAGATAGAAGTCTGTCAGTGTCCAGGAGTGAGAAACAGTGTTGTCCATGCAACCTCTGTGGCCCAGTCTTGAGTTCAGCCTCACATGAGGAAAGCTGATGGTCAGGCCACAGTGGAGCTGGGAGTGTCTTCTAGAATAATGGAGGAGGCAGAAGCTCAAGATTATGACATAACGTGTCCGTGGCTTACCGGCAATACAAAGGCTTCTAAGCCTCTCAGTAGATCTTCCTCAGAGTGCGGAACTGTCTATAATCTGAAATCTGCTCTGCTGGGTCACCATCAGGACAGGAGCTTTCTTTAGCCAGGATGTGCCCCCATGAAAGCAATGCTGAGACAAAGCCTTGGCAAGGAATTCAACTGGGACATTTTCCCAGGAAGCAGCAGGGAGAAAGACAGAAGGAGAGAACGACAGAACGAGGAGGCACGGGAGGGTGAAGCACAGTGCGCTAGTGCTCGCTCGTGGGTGGGACTCCTGCATAGCCCTATAAAGGCAACATCTAAACAGGCCTTATCTTAGAGCTTTCATTTTCCATTGTAATAAAGGTCTCTCCATGAGGGTTTTACTCCATAATTTCCAAATTTTTCTTGTGTGAGTTAACCACCTAGGCATCTCATCAACCACAGATTCAGAAGAGCACTGAGACCCACTTCAGACAGCCTTGGGACACACATGAGGAGGGGCTAAGAGCACAAAGCAGGCTGTTCTGGACACAGTTCATACCCAAGGAGAGGCCAGGAAGGTGTGCAGCAGTACACAGGAGATTTGAAGTACAGTGCAAAGCCATCTCATCCTACTCTCTTTCCACCTTTCAGGGAGGGAAGAGGCAGGGGAAGAAGCCAAGAAACAAGAAGTGGAGAGCTGAGAAGACCAGGCAGGCTGCCTGACTAACTAGGGGTACCAGCCCAGGCCTCTCAAAATCCTGAAATGGTAGCTAAAAAGTCCTTCATCACCACCTTGTAAAGTGCCAGTCTGCACTGCCAGAGGTTAGGGGCTGCCCAGCTGTCTTTTTTGACCCCTGTAACATAATCAAAATGAGGCAAATGGATGGGAAAGGAACAAAAAGAAAAATGTGGGATTTTATTTCCTTAATCCTGTATTCAACTAATTAACCACCTCCTAAGAAGCAATACAATGACCAAATATTGTACCAGGTCTCACAAGTGCAGGCAGGAACTGATAAGTGTCCTGCCTACTTCCTTAAGAGTTCAGTCTCTGGGTGGCTAAGCAATTTGTCTGCCAGAGTCAAAACCTCTTCTTCCAAGGCTGACCCCTTTCATCAACCTAAAATACCCTCCTCAGTCTCATCATTTGACATTTTGAGGAACTGTTTGTATGAATTTTAGTATCAGAATAAACTTTCTTCTCTTCTTTCAACAATAACATAGAGGTGTATTGCTCAACTTAGGAAAACTCTATTTTAAAATTAATTCATGATGCAGGAAAGTAAGTTATCTTCTACATAAGGAAAAATGTTCTTAAGAAATTTGTAGCATCAGGGTCTTAGTGAAGTCCAGTAGTTATTGCCACAATATCAGTTGGCTAATATTGAAAGATCAAAGATGAGAGGATATCAACAAAAAGAATCATAGCCACCAAACTAAGAAATACTGAGACAGCTTATTCCAAAGTGTCTACAAGTGTTATTGATTAACTTCATTTCAGTTCCATTCATTTTAAATTTTTCAAGTATAATAATTTCAGTATACTGTCTCCTCACTCCCTAAAACCATTAAAGTGCATCAGAAATTTGAAATTGTTCATTTCTGAAACATAATTTCTAAGTTGTTTCTCATTTGGGGAAGGAGCACATACATTTTTCACCTCTAGCTTAGAAAATATCCTCTTCCAAGATTAAACCACTGGAAGCTCTTCCATGAGTTTAACTCAGTGAAGACCATGAAAAAGATGAAGAGAAGGATATGAAACTATGCCATCCAGCCTGCAAACTACTAGCCACCGATGGCTACCAAACTAAAATATGTATTGGATTCCAAAAACTTAGCACAGTCGGGAATCATTCTCATGATTACATTGTTGAAATCATGATGTTTTTCCAGATGTATGAGTTAAATAAAACTTATTATTAATTTAATTTCATGCATCTTGCTTTACTTTTTTAAAATGTGGCCAATTAAAAACTACAGTTATATGGGTGGCTCCCACCATATTTCTACTGGACAGCACAGTGCTAGATCAGGATAGTACAAACTACATAAATCTAGTTTGGAAACTTTGCTGTTGGGTTGGTATCAATTTCTGACCCTGAAGCCAGGGTCTTTTAAGCAGTATAGTAGGTAGGAAGAAGCTCGGGCTGGAGAACAATTCCATATTATCACGCTATGCAGTGTTGGCATGTTTCATAGGAATGATCACTTGGCTGGGACTGGAGAAGGCTCTCTCACTGTCTCACTAGCCCTGACAAACTGTGCCCTTCAGGAAGTTATTTAATATATCTGGCCTTAGTTACCCATTTACAAGTTAGGGAATTCAGACTACATGATTCCTAAACCCATTTCATCTCCCTTATTCTACAAACTCAAATCCTATCTGTTTACACAACACAGGAACATGACAGGGATATTAATGGATTATACTTACTGACCAATAAGGATCCTCAAGAATGGCTGGATAAAGGCCATGTTATCCTATTTCCAGTGTATCAGGAATAAGGGAATATACTCCAACTATCAGCTACCAGATCCCTGATGCTTTGGCTTAAGAGGTGCATGATATCTGGGATTTGCTATGTTGAGTCAGCAAAGACTTTCTATTTTCTTGAAATCACTTCCTAAAGTGATTTTTTCTCAAGATTCAAACTTTCTAGGATGTTCTACTGCAAATGCCTTTGCTGTCAGCAGGTATCAAGCCTGCAAAGTTGGCCTCTCCAAGACATTCTGTTGCTTCTCGTAGAGTTGAGACCCAGGCATGCTGCAACCCTTTGGGGAGTACAGCCCATTCTGTCTCTGCCCTTGGTCAGTTGCAGTGCCATTGAGCAAGACTTTTCAGAGCTAGGTATCCTCTCCACGTGCTTTTATTGAGACTAGAGACACAGGTTGTCACTACACAAATAACCGTGTGGACTGAAAAATCCATATGCACCGAATAGAAATCAGGGCTGCTGTGATAAGCAGCAGAAGAGTAAGGGAAGTACAGAAAACTCGTGCACTGCTGGGAGATGTCACAGTCTCAGAGGGTGTGGAACCCCAATCTTCAGCAGGCACCTTTCAAAACATTTTGGTTGGACCATATACTTGTCATACACAACTTTTCATGTACTGTATTTGTCACGATATCATTAGACTTTGAAGGCCCTATTTTTAAGACCAACTTTTTAAACTGGTGAAACTGGTCAGACTGAGACGAAATCTGGCTAAAAAGATAAGAAAAGCCCAATGTACATTATGGTTGGAATATTTGGAAAAAAGTTTAGAAAACTGAACTTTAAATGGTTATAGAAAAAATAGGACAAAAGGCCTAAGTTGGCTTCCCCATGATTGTCAAGTGGACTTTCTGGGTGTTGAAACATCAATCCTAGCTCTGAAAAAAAATGTGCTGAATGCTGTTATTCTGCTCTGCACTTAACCTTCTATGGTTGTCCTTTGGCTATCTCTTACTCTGTCGCAACAGCAAGGAGAAACACCAAAAGGACACCCAGGATTTAGAGGCAGATTTATTTACACCGACAGGCACTGATTGGGATCATTCGCAAAATATCAGGCCCTGATCTCTGGTGGTCTAGGGCTTCCATGGGATAAGCAAGCAGAAAGTACAGAGGCAGAATGGCTTGTCAATTGGGATTGGTTACTACAATATGCACCATAGTGACCAGCTGTGCATCACAGTGACCAACCATTTCTAGGAGACAGAAGCAACTGAAACTGCAACAGGAACTATCACCTGAGAAACTAACAAATTGAAGTATACTGGTGGGAGAGGGGACGTTTTCTATTACACTGTAGCAGGAAGTAATGTGAGAAGAATATTTCTCTCCATATCTCCAGTGTGAAGTATGTTTGGTGATGCCATGCAGTTAATGTTGAATGAATTCATTGAATATAGAGATAAGAATTCTAGCCCAGCCCACTTTGCACTTGAGCAAGTCATTTCACATTGTATTATTGGAAGCAGATATCATGTGAGTCAAAATAATGCTAATGCTGGGCTTCAAGAGACAAGAGTACGTGTGGCCCCATTGTCCTAATGGTGAATTTCCCACGCATACTTTATACCTCTTCAGCAGTTCTATTTTCTTTTGAAGCCAACGACTTGTGTTTGAAATATGGCTGATCCTCGTCAATCATAGCATCAACATCCCTGTGCTGTCTTCTCTACATCCCATGACTCACCACATCTGGTGATTTAACCACACAAATGGAATTCACCTTTTTCCCTCTAATATCTGCTATCAGAAACCACTAGACAAGCTTATACACTCTTCAGTCTTAGCCAGTAGCTGTACCTCTCTTTAGCACTTATATTTGTGTGATGACTGGTGGTCAACACACCATTTTACATATGAAAGTGTAAGTTTAAGTCTCATAGGAAAGAATAACTCCTCTACTCCACACCTTTCAATTCTTCCTTTATCCCAGTAGCAAATTGTCGTAGCGCAGCACCTGTGCCAAGCAGACACTCAAGGAACAGCTAGCGATTTTTAGTATAAAACAGTGTGGCTAGACTCTCACACTGTCCCTTTAACTTGGAATTTTAGCTTGGATTTGGCCTTGTCTGCCTGTCTGTTCTTGTGCACTCTCTGGGTCTCCAGAAAAGGTACCATCTGCTACTGTGAATTCACAGTCTCTTTCAGCAAATAGGGAAGTAAAGAGGGAAAGCAGGCCTGGAGTTTCTCCAGCTGAAGAACTGACACAGCATAACATGCTCCAGACTACTCTTTGTCACTGATGTGCCCTGTCTGAAATGGAATAATTCCGGGTACACCTTGTTTCATGGTGATGTCTTCCCTCTGATCTGAAAGAAATCTATGATGTGAAAATACAGCTTTCCAACTGATCACTGGCTTCCTGGAGGCCTTCCACATTCCTTGACCTTCCGGCTGAGTGAAATGGAGGAATTCAGCTGGCACCTTAGCTGCTCCTTCCGTGAGTCCATGGAGAAACTGCTAAGGCTCCCATGCATAAATTTATTACATTATTAACTAGGCTACAGATTGCTTAGGGACTATCAAGGATACTTGTATATATATAAAGTGCTCCAAAAGTATATTTTAAAAAGAATAGCATGTAATGAAAATGAATCTCTTCTCAATTAACTTTCCTGAACCCCAGCATCCCAATGTGTTTGCGTTGCTACATTAGGTCAATGTCAAAATACATCTAAGATGAAAACCTTACAAAGATTACCCTTATGAATTCTCTATAGTGTCTAAGAACCTGTTCCTTGAAGTCAAGGCCACCGCATTTAAATACTTTTTTCAACAAATAATACTAATAAGTACTTACTTTCTTTGATTTAATGTCTTCATCTTTGAAATGCTAATAATCATAATCTCAACCTTATGGAATTTTTGAGGAAGTTGCAGTCGGTAATTACACATTCACCATGCAGTATCTTCAGTATAAGTATGTGCCTTATAACCATTACTATTAGACAATTTAAATATCTACATATTTTTATTCTCAGAGCCACATAAGTAATGGTTGTCCTACTCTGACATCCTGTAACATGAAGCCACATCTCTGTCTCTTAGATTTGCAAAACAGCATACTGAGAGGCTACAGGAAAGCACTTTCTATGTTTAGCATTTATCTTTGCAGTTTAGAGAGCCTGTAGAGCCTCCCAGTTCTACATTCAGCCCTGTGTGATGAACTCCAGACCAAAGAAAAACTCTCTGACCTACTGAAAGGTAGGGCTTATTCACACTTGGACAGGGAATACTAGGATTATTTAACCCATAACAGTCTGCTATATTTAAGGCTCATCTTCTGTAATTCTTCTCAACCCAAGATGACAGGCAACTTTGAACACAGGTGCAGAAAATCATATCAGCTTCAACCACCTAAGCTGTTTGTATCCTTTGTATCCACTCCCTTCCAGAGGCATCTTTGTTCAGGGGAAGATTTCACTTGGGAACCTTTTGAAGATTATCTCTGATTCATTCTCATTTTGAACACTTTGTTATCACTACAGAAAATCTTGCAATGTAAATGATTTCCAGCCGCCTTTGCAGAAAATGACACAGTCTATCCTAAGAATTGTTCATGGAATTATTGTGCCTTGTACGTGGGGGCTGAGTTCAATTGACACTTAAAAGCAACAAAGCCTGAAAGTTCCCAGGTTTGTAAACTGAGATCCTCTGAAGGTATGTAAGAGAGTTTCCCACATTTTATTTTGTTTCTTGGGCTTTTTTTTCTCTGCCTTTTCCCAATTTCTTTTTAAAAGAATCAGCACACGAGTAATTGTCACCTTGGTATCTGAATTGTGAGATCTAGAAGGCTCTTTATTCTGGGAAACACGTAGGCTGAGCAGTCCTGAAATGCGATCAACAAAACCTGTGCATTCCCAGGTGTGAATAGGTAATTGCAGGTGCAAATCGGTGATGGCAGGAATAACAGGCAACTGAATGTAATAAGCAAGCTGCATCTCAATGCCATGGTGCCGCTCCTTGGAACCCGTCTTTTTAACTTGAATTCATTTGCATTTCTTCAGCATAAGATGTACATAACGAAACACTCTTTACATATTCCACCAGGCTCATCAATCTATGACAGGAATTCCGCCTTCAGATAGTCCAAGAAACTCACAGATATGTGTGTGTGTGTGTGTGTGTGTGTGTGTGTGGTTGGTTGATTGGTTTCTCCCCTTTCTATATCAGATACCAAAGATGGGAGGTGATACCTATGATATTAATGCTCTGATTTGGGTCTTTTACCAGAAAAACTGCTTCTTTGAGAATCTGGCCAAAATGCAGGAGTCTGGATGGTTCCCAGAGCTCCAGGACCACACATAGGTTAAGAAACTGCAAGTCAAGAGGACAACAGGAATGTCCCCAGTCAGATTGGTGGTAAGCTTGACCTTCATCCTGTGATGAGCTGATGGGCGTTGTTTTTTCTTTCTTCTTTTTCTTTTCTCCCACTTACCATGTTTCTTTTGCTTGCTTGCTTTTTTTCTTTAAAAAAAAGGCAAGTAAAGGAGAAGTTAGCCTAGTTAGTGTAGGTAGAAGAGAAAAAGGAATTGAGAAAGAAGAAAATTCTCCAATTACCATTTTGCCTCCAGCTCAAAATCTGACAAGGTAAAATACCTTCTGTAATGGTAAGGATAAACACGTAGTGCTTTTCTAGTCCCACTTCACCCTGTACACAGCAGAGGCTGCCTTCTCTGGGATGTGGTCTTCTAGAGTTTGTGCAGCTTCCTCACTGGAATTAGAAAACGTCTCCTTTCCAATAGGTAATAGAAATGAGATATAATGGAACCCTACACAAACATATCACAAAATTAGTGTGTTCATTTCCTATTACTGCTGTAAAAAGCAACTAACTGTAACTATGGGGCTTAGAGCAACACAAATTCTTTTTTCTGATAAAACCCAGAAATCCATAATGGGGCCAACTGGAAAAAAATCCAGGAATCCTTGGAGCTGTATTTCCTGGAGGCTCCTGTGCAGAAGTTGTTTCCTTACCTTTTCCAGCATTCCGTGGCTCATGACCACTTCCTCCATCTTCAAGGTACGCAGAATCTGTAGATCTTTCCCTCATCTTAACTCTTTCTCCTCCCTCTTGTACTGTAAAGGCCTCTTGTGACTCTAGCCCTCCACCCCCATAATCAAGGATAGCATCCCTATTTTAACACCAGAGGATGAGCAAATGTAATTCTGCCTGCGTGCTTAGTTTCTCATTTTATGTAACATAATACCCATTGGTTCTGGGACTAGATACAGACATCTTCAGCAAGGTGTTAGAGTAATTACAGGGGTAGTACAGGAGAAAAATAGGTAACTGAGAATTATTAACCTGCAGAAAAAGAATACGTGCCAAAACTATGATCATGAAGCACAGAAAAACCACAATTTAAATCCAAGCTAAAGGACAATAAGAAAATGAAAGAAATGAGGCAATAAAAGATCGTAAGTAAGACTTAGAAAAGAATCTCAGAAATAAGGAGGCTAAGCAACAGTGAGACATAAACAACGAAGTGCTGACAGAGTTCAGGGACAAATTGCCAAGAAAATAAAACACCAAGATGGAAAGGAGATTTCAGACCTAAAACACCTCCCCTGCCAATACTGTGGAAGGAGATGGCTTGAGAGGTTGAAGATCAGACCACTGAGTGTGGCAGTGACTGCTCTGTCGTTGGTTCTTGGTGAGAGACTTTTCCTCACAAGGATTGAGTGAGAGGAAGAACTCAACGCAAATCACCTGTCCATCAAGGCTGTGCCACCGGATTTGTGGAGCCTATAGCCCTGCACACACCCCACTGCCCACCCCCTGACACCACACAGAAGGCTGCATACTTTCGCTGTACATCACCAGCACCTGTGCAATCAGGACTCGACTGTGCAGTGTTCCAGGCCCTCAGCCTCCCAGCTCACCTCTCCACTGCTCCTGGACGGCAGGACACTGGGATATAGTCAGATGAGGGCAATTATCAGGGTGGAGTGATCTCTTCCCTAGCTTCTCAGATTTCACCTCCTGAGTAATTGCCTTCCTCCATTGTCTAAAACAGTAATCAGACCAAAAAGACATGAAAACTCTTCTGTCATGAAAACATTTTGTGAGCTCAAACTATGTGCACATCCCAGTTCTAGGACAGAAAGGCAAGCAAAGTAACCTGAAAAGCAAGGAAAAGTAATAACAAGGGTAAGGTCAGCCAGACGTGTTGGCACATGCTTATAATTCCAGTACCTGAGAGGCTGAGGCAGGAGGATTGCTGTGAATTTGAGGCCAGCTTGGGCTACATAGTGAGTTCAAGACCACTCTGAACTACACAGCAAGACCCTGTCTCAAAAAAAGGATAGAGTAAGGTAGAAAGCCTTACTTAACATTGCTTAGAGTTGTAAATATATCTGGAAATAGAAACTGGCAAAAGCTTTAGAAGATATTTAAAGTTCTAATGTTTGGATGTAATGGGTTTAATTTTAGGACTCTCACAGAAATACATTAACTGAGGAAAGATATTCACAAATAAATCCATTGCAGCATCATTTAGAATACTGAAAAACTAGAGATAATATAACTAAAAAGCACCTTAAGAACGGACCAAATTCTGGGAACTCCATATATAGATTATATTGTAGCCTTTAACTTGCATTTTTAAAAACCAATAATGCATTTATTTAAAAAAGAAAGACAACATAAGGCGTTGAAATGAGCAGCAGATGAGAGAGTGCAGCTTCTACCCCCACAACCACCTCCCTCTACACACACTATAATCCAAGTTTTGCTTTTAAACATATATTTGTATATAAAAACTGTATGTTGTCAAGTACTCATCTCAAAATATGGAATTGTAAGTATTCTTTTGCTTTCTTCTTCTAGTAAAAATTTCTCATGTGTCAATTTTTTAAATTGTCCAAAACTGGGATGAATTTACTTTACAATTGGGGGAAATAAAGGTAGGATTTTCATATGAAGACATAAAAGAAATCCAGGAATGGTGGCACAGGCCTGTACTCCCAGTGCTGGGAGGCTGAAGCAGGAGGACTGCCAGAAGTTTGAGGACAGCCTGGATACATTGTGAGTTCAGAGGCAGGCTGAACTATAGAGCGAGAATCTGTCTCAACAAACCACCCCCCCAAAAAAAAAAATTAATAGAAGTTTGAGAAAGAATTGCCCAAGCAACATCAGTATGGAGAGAACCAAGGAGACCATAACTTACTATTTCTGGTATTAAAAAATTACAGAAAGAACACAGAACATAAAACGTACATAAAGACCACAGTTTGGGTGGAACAAATTCAAGAGTAATAAAGAGCATCTTCACAGCAGTTTAATAGAAACTAAGACAATTTAATAGCAACACAAATTCAGAAAAACAAGATCTCAAAATTACAATGTTAAACAGAAGAAGGAAAAGGAAAGAGACTGCAGAGCCGAGGAAAAACAGTGAGGGTCGATCAGACACAGAAGAGACATCAGAAACAGCCAAAACCAATGAATGCCGCTGGAAAATCTGTCAATAACATAAGAGAAAAGACTGCAGATCATTAGAGTGAGTGCAGGCTAGGACATCAATGGCAAGACTAAAGGTAGTGAGTTATAAAATTATTGATAAACAGTATAAAAAATAGTAACCCGAAAGGGTAAAAGCCAACAAGTAGAACAGAGGATACAGTCATGTATCGGATACAGTCGTGTACTGCATACAAAAGTAACCTCAACACAAGGAACGTATATTACAAGAAATTTTGGAACATTTTGGTAGAAACTTCTTCGGTAATAAGAAGTTTGGTAAATTTTGGTAACATTAAGGTACTGAAAAATCAAGACTAAAGAATCATTTCTTTAAGCATTCAGTAGGAAAAACAAATAACTTACAAGATAAGAGCATCAGGCTGACATGAGACTTCTGCAATTAAAGGCAATGGCATAGAGACTCTAGGGCAAAACTGACTCAAGAATATCAAAACCAGTTTATATGTCACCCAATTTAAATGGAAGTCAGCAAAGCTTTCAAAAATAAAACATCTTCTCAATAATAAATTTTTACTTTAGTACACTTATCTTTTATAAAGTTACATTAAATTAATTTAATATTTTAAATTTTAGAAAGACATCTATCATAATTTCACTTTCAAATTATTTTATTTATGTCCTAGTACATGCATATTATGAAAGAACAAATTAGGACGATGGATAAATTTAAAGCTAGAGGGATCAAAAAGAATGAAGGTACAAATTGCCAATATCAGAAATGAGCACCACTATGGAGCCTATGGATATTGAAGGAATAAGGATAAATAATATAAATACCTATGCACCAATAAATTTAAAAACTAGATAAAGTACACAAAATTTTTGGAAAAATTGATTATTAAAGCTGATACGAAAAAGTTGAAAAATCAAATAGCCTTATATTTATTAAATAAATTGGATTCATGATATTAAAAATTCCTGTTAAGAAACTGCCAGGGCCATGTGGCTTCACTGGTAAAATTAACCTCATCATCAATATTACCTAATTTTTTTTCAGAAAATAGAGAAGCAGTACTTCCCTTCTTATTTTGTAACACTACCCTTCTATAAAAGCCAAGCATTACAAGAAAATTTCAGAACAGTATTTTCCACAAGTATACATAAATTCTTTGAAAACATTAGCAATTTTAAACCCAGTAATATATACAAAGGATAATATTTGGGATGTTAATCCTAGGAATGCAAAGATATTTTAACATTCACATATCTATCAATATATTTCACAGCATTAACAGGTTAAAACAACATAGATGACCTTAAGAGGTCCAGGGTAATCCTGTAAAAAAATGTAACATTCATTCATGATAGAAACTCTCAGCAAACTAAGGAAGAAAATCTCATAAATAACATCATATAAGAAACCTACAGTTAGTATCATGTTTAATGTTGAAAGATTCAATGTTTCTCCCAAAAGATGGAAAAGAAGGTTACTTTGATCACTTATTGTTCAGAAGTCCTAGCTTGTTTAAGAAGGGAAGAAAAATAAGTAAAAAAACTTTCAAATTAGAAAAAAGCAAGTAAAACTGTCTTTATTTGCCAAGGAAAATAAAGTACATGAAGAAAATTATTTCAAATCCATTTCTTTTTAGAGCTATGATTTGTTACTAAAATTTGACAAGTTTACAGAACTAGATAAATGTACATGAATGAATTGTATTTCTATAATACTAAAAACAATTGGAAATAAATCATTTGAAAATTATTATTATATTCAAAACCAACAAGCTATTTAAGGATAAATTTAACAAAGCATGTTCAAAAGTATAATAAAAACTCCAAACATGGAAAGAAATTTGTAGAAGACCCAGATAAGTAGAAATATACCATGTTCATGAATCAAAAGACCATTTTTTTCAACGTTTTCTTTTGAAATAACTATAGATTTGCAGGAAAGTGGCAAAGTTAATACAAATAATTCCCACACACGAGTCACCAAGCTGCCCTCAATGTTACCATTTTATATTACTGATATATTTATCAAAGTCAAAGAAACCAACACTGATACAATACCATTATCTAAATTATAGATCATGTGGATTCATCAACTTTTCAGTTAATATCCTTTTCCTGATCCAGAATCTAAACAAGTGCATCACATTACATTTAATGTTCAGATCTCCTTCAGTCTGTAAAAATTTCTCAGTGTTTTCTTATCTTTCGTGATCTTTTAAAGACTACCCATCAGGTATTTTGAAGAATGTCTCATCTTTTGGATTATCTGCTGTTTTCTTTGATTAGAGTGTATTATGAACTTAAGGAAAAAATGTCACAAAAATGCTGTGCCCTTGTCAGCACTGAAATGTGAGGGGCATGTGATAGTAACATGGGTTATTACTAGTGGTGTTAGCCTGTTTCTTGAGAGTATGGTAATATCTGGAGCAATTAGATTCCCATTTTTTTATTTTAATTTACATTTTATACAAAAGTGAACTCAAAATGGATGATAAGCTTAAATGTAAAAACTATAAAACTTTTAGATAAATATAGGAGAAAATCTTTTCAAACTTGGGTAGGCAAATATAGGATACTTACATATAATGATCTATAGGGGAAAAATTCATAATTTAGACTGTATCCAAAATAAAAACTACTCTTCAAAAATCACCATTGAGAAAATAAAAAGGTAAATCAATGATTAAGGCAAATTATTTGATGTATATATATCCAAATAAAAAGTTTTACACCTAGAATATATGGAAGGAAAATTTACTAACCAATGTAAGACAACATAACAATTTTAAAACAACAAAAGATTTCAACATTCACTTCCAAAAGTTAGGTACAAATAGCCAATAAGTACAGAACAGATACTCAGCATCATTAGTCTACACAAATTAAAATCACAATGAGCTACTACTACATACCTACTAGAATAACTAAACTCAAAAAGCAAACAGTATAACATGTTGGCAAGGGTGTGAATCACTGGGGCTTCTATGCATTGCTAGCAGAGGTGGAGAATAGTTTGGTAGATTTGTATAAATACATGTTTATTTTAGAAATCAACCATTCATACCTAGGATTTACCTAAGAGATATGAAAACATTTATTATACAAAGGCTTGTTCAAGAATTTTTCCTATTACTAACTTTCCCAATCTAGACACAGCACAAATCCAACACAAGGCTTGTAAAAATAAAGTACTAAGATATATCTTCACAATAAAATCCTACTCATGAATAAATAAGAACAAACTTGAAAACCTTATACTAAGTGAAAGATGCCAGATAAGAAGAACACATATCATATGCTTCCACTGATTTAAGTTCTAAAAATAGCAAATCTGGTCTACAGTGACAGAAAGCAGTGCAGTGGACATATGGGGCTTGGATTAGACACTGGTTTTGCCTATAAGGAGCATTTAAAAAATTTTATGGTGAAGAAAATGCGATATATCTTGATCATGTTGGAGGTAACGTAGGTTTACACACTTGTCAAAACTCATCACATTTATACTTAAAATAGCTGCAAAAAAGTCGAGTCCAAAAAAATCTTTGTTCCATGACATATATTTTATAAAACAAAATCAGTAATTTTTTTCAGCAATAATGCTTAACTAATATTTTTGAAAAGTATACCTGTAAGTAAAGGCCTTGTGTATTTCATGCATTTCTTTTTTTTTTTAGTGTCCTATGGGACAGTGTCTCTGACATGTGTAAGTTTTATTTTATAATTGAGTTTTACTGGACATCTGCTCTCTGAATAATCAATTGTGATAAATATTCCTCTGGATTGATTGAACACTCAGTATTCTCAAAAATGGACCCTGCCTCAGTGGACATAAAACTACAAAATAGAAACAACTCTTCTTTATTTTTTAATCTCCACAATTTTTTCCACTAAAGTTTTTTTATGGTCAGAGGAGACCAAGGACCCATATTTTCTTCAGCTTCTTAAAATATTGAATGTGAAAAGTTAAAGTGATAATGTATAAAGTAAAGGTGTCTCAATTTATAAAGAAACCATGACGCAGTCAACAAAAATAATTCTCTGCCAAATTAAATGAATGAGGGGGATCTCAACAGAATAACATGGAATAATTTCTGAGATATATCATTACATGGAAAAGAGTAAAGTGCAAAATGTTTTATTATGTACTGTAACTTTGCATAAGAAAGAAAAAGAATTTATATGTGAATATGTTAACTCTTGTAAAAAGAGATGTGGGAAAAGTAAAGCACAAACTAATGAAAACAATTTTAAAAAGGAGTGGTCAGCAAGGGCGTGGACATTATGCAGATAAAAATGACCCCTGGGTGCACAGTTCAGTATGTAGTTTAAATGTTTTGGCTTTTAATCTACATAAATTTTTAAAACTTGAAAATAAAATTACATTTAAAAGAATAAGAACACCAATCTCCACAACTTAATACAAACAAGCAAATGAACCTAATTTTACATTAAATTGAGAATACAAAGACACAAAAGAAATTAACTCAAGTACTTCTGAGAAAAATACCCTAATAGCAAAGTTTAATGGAATATTTACCAGTAGCAAAAAGACTTCCAAAGAAATCCAAAAATGTTGAACTTTATTTTGTAGTTGGGATGTTGGTAATAGTATCAAAGGAATACTTCTAAACAGTTTTGTGTATAAAAAATAAATCAAGTATACAGATACAAAGTTTTGGACGCAAAGTTCTCTTTGTGGGAGAAGGGAGATACAGTATAAAATGAAAAACAAAATACTTTTTAAAAAATTTATGGTTTTTTATTAGTATTGGAGGTATAAACACATGCACACACGTGCAAATTCTGCCTACTGAAATCGCCCGCAAGTAATGCGATCTCCAGTAATGAGGTTGCCTAGAACCCTGATTTACATTCTAATTGCTGTTCTCTATTTAAAAAAAAATAGCACAGCAGTGGGAAATGACTGCAATGAGTCTGGAGCAGAAAA
Organism: Dinomys branickii; assembly: GCA_004027595.1. Taxonomy (NCBI): domain Eukaryota; kingdom Metazoa; phylum Chordata; class Mammalia; order Rodentia; family Dinomyidae; genus Dinomys; species Dinomys branickii. The sequence goes on along the minus strand of PVLD010006078.1, from coordinate 28,601 downwards.
AATATAAAGTCAGTCCAGAAATCATACATTATGAATCATGAAATATTTCAAATATTGATGGAGCATGTCGAAATACCCCAGGATGCAGATCTCAGCTAAAAATTGAATAATGTGTTACATCAAAAAAATTGTGCTAAAGAGTTGTAATAATTTGAATAGAGAATTCATGAGTTCATATTGATATTAAAAATGAGAGTAAAATATCAGCTAAAAATGTAGTGTCATCAATGGAATAATTGATTCTGCCAAGATCATTAGTATAAGCTTGTTTTCTAAGAAAATTCTAAAGCATTTAAAGGGGGAAGAATCAGATTTGGATGAAAATTCCTTGATATAGGTATGACTCAATAGCAGAAGCTATCCAGGAAAATGTATTGTGTGTGCTGTGAATATTACACCACTAAGTAAATTGCTGAATGGATGGCAGTGAATTAAATGAAAAATTAAACCAAAAATGAGGCTATAAATTTAACATACACAAGATGAAACACACGCACCATTAGTAGACATTTACTAGACACTGCTTGCTCCCATTACTGTACTAAATTCATAAACATATAAAGCATGAATAGGACTATGACGAATTTCAAGTCCAGTTGGCAAGACACAACTAGTACACATGAAACAATTTAAAAGCAGTGCAAGACACTATGTTCTCAAATGCCAAACTCTGTGGTTTGAACTAAAAATGTAATAGGAATTCTTGGGAGAAAGAGATCAATGTCGGATGATGTTGCTGGGAATTGGGGCTTGTGACACATTAAAACGAGAACAGAATTTGATCTTAGTGCAAGAGTTACCCACATGTGTGCTGAGGAAATTCACTAATGGACAGTGTGTGATTATAGGCAGGTTTTATTAATTAGAAGAGCTTTCATGGGAAGAGAATTTTGAGCAAAATTTGAAGGACAGATGGAAACTATAGGCATCATGAAATAAATGTTAAAGGGGAAGAAATCTCAGAGATTATCCTTCTACTTTCATATTTTATAAGTAAAAACAGCAAGCTCAGAGAAATGCTGCAGTTTGTAAGAAGGGGAGATCTGATCAAAGTCAAGAAACTGGGTGGGAACCCAGGCATTTGTTCAGTTTTGGTAAACCAACATTTCTAAACATTTGGTACGTAGCAGGTGAGATATCATCCATAACAGTAAGGTGTTGGTCCCCTTCTTTTGAGTCTGAGCTTCTTTGGGACTTGTTTGATCAATTAAATGCGGGGAAAAATGACACTGTGGAGCTTAGGAAGTGGCTCATTGGAGCACTCACCCCAGGAATCCTGAACTCCCATGTGAAAAAAAGCAAAACCCGCTGAGAGGTCTAAGGGAATAAGGAAGATGGACAGAAAGACCAAGGAGCGTCAAGGTCCTAGACTTCACATGAAGAAGGTCTCTTGGAAGTGGTTTCTCTTCCTGTAGCTGCCCCAGCCAATGCCTGCGGATTAGAGATGAAACCGCAATCCAAGTATACCATGAATTCCTGACCCACAATCTATGAGGGGAAAACCTGTTTGTTTTAAACTGCTAAGCTTTGGGGTAGTTTGCTATGAAGCAATCATGAAAAAGCTAGCTTTTGTAAGGGTCCCTTACAAATTTACAATTCTCTGCTTTTATAAAATGCCACAAAAACTTTGCAAATCCTTGCTTAAAGGAGAAAGCAAGCAGGAAGCTACAAGTTGGTTTGGATACATCAATTTATAAGGACACAGAGGCCTATTTCTGATCAGAATAAATATCCCTGCTTCCCTTGTATCTGTATAATTGCAGTCCTCTTTAAGCCTGATTATCCTTTTCTGAAAGATTTGAATGATAAATTGGTTTTTCCCCACCTCAAAGAGTGGCAGGTCAAAGCATAATAAGACCATCATCAATGTCCTTCATGAACACTTCTGGCTCTCCATCTACAAAGCACATGTTGAAGTTAATTTTTATGACTGGGTGAGGTCATGTGATGAGTTATAGTCAGTGGACTATGAGTATAACTAGCACGTGCCACTTCTAAACTAGCGTGCTTAATATCCATTAGACCTTCCAAAGCTCTCTGTTCCCCTGAAACAACAACTGAGATAGTACTGGCTTTATGTCCTAGACTTTTTAATAAATTGGATTCTCAAAGGTTTCTGCCAAACATATTACTGTAAAAGACACATTGCTATCAATTCCCTTCAAAATACTCCCTTTGCTTTGAAAACACAGATCCTATCATTTTGCCACTTTCTGAAGCAGTTCTGGAAGTCCTCTTTCATGGGTGTCTTTAGTTGCACTCTTGTTGCTAACTCAGTGTCCTGAACCAATTCAAAATGTTTACCTTTTATGGTCATTTTGACTTTGCAGAAGAGCCAGAAGTCTCACAGAGCCATATCCAGTGAATGAGGTAAATCAGGACACAGTGTAATGTTTTTATAACCTGCCTTTCTGCTGGATGGTACTCAGCAGCAGTACTCACCATATTTTTTAATCACACCTCCCAAAAAACACGAGAGATGAGTTCCAGAACTGCCTCAGAAAGTGAAAGGATGATAGGGTGAATGTTTGCAAAGTAAAGGAGAGTATTTGGGGAGAGATTAATGGCAAATGTGTCTTTTACTGTACTAATTTTTTAATTTAAGCATTTGCCATACATTTCTATCACACCTCATACACATGACTTCTAATTCTCACAGAAAATCTTAGAGTGGATTTAATCATCTTGTTTTTATAGGTGTAGAAAGTGGGCCTAAAGAGTTTCAGTACTAAGTTCCCTATATGTCCTTCCAATATTTGGGTGCCCACATCCGATGGGAGGTCTACTGCTGTGGCAAAGAAATGAAGGTCCGTTCTGTTAAACTCACATAGAAGGTGGGGGACGTTCTAAACGCATTATGGGCTTGCTTTCACTGACGTTTTAGAGAAGCTAAAGCCAACTGAGACAACTCTGTGTCCAAGTCATCTGGTGCTCATATGTGGAGATGTGTGTGCTTCCCCGTGTCCTTCCCGGATGGCACAGAGACTAATTACTTGACATGGAAGTGGCAGGAGCTGGGAATAAAAATCTTCTATTTCAAAGTCAGCCTGATTTCACCTGCATGGGCCCCAGCATGGTGCTACCCCCAGGCCTCTTTAAAAGCACCAGCAGGAGCTACAGTCCCACTCAGGGCATGTGAGAGATGTCATCAAGGCCACAGCACCAACCTCATTAAGTCCATGTGGTAAATGTGAAGGGTGAAGATGTTTGAAATATTCCTGGCCCCACCCCAAATTTTGGGTGGCCCTCCATGCCAAGACCAACCTGGAAATGGCATTTGCATGCAGGGATCTTAAATTAGAGTACATCAAATTCATTTCAGTGTTCCAGTCCACTCTAGGGCATTACATTTGAAGGACTTAGTGGAGCGGGCCTGAGAGACTCCTACTGATGTGACGTCTGATGCAATGACATGTATCTCAACAAAACTTTGCTTTGAGCTCTCACCCCATCCCAATATGAGCATTTTCTGCTCTTTGAGAACCAACCCCTGACCCAGGTTTTCCTGCAAAGCTCTCCCTGAGCTTCTAATATCTCTTCCCCTTTTCCTCCTTTTCCTTATGCATCTGAAATTGTACTTCTTACTTTTAGATACCTCAAAGAAATGAAATCTCCTGCTCTATAACCTTGTCTGAGTTCAGAATTTTTGTATTTGAACTGGTCTTTCTTTCCACAGTTAATGCTTGAAGATTATGTTCTATAACTTACCTTGGCTCCCTGAAAATGAACAGACATTTTACTCATTTAAGTAATGTTACTTTACTGGGTATCTAATGTGCAAGGCACTGGACTTGGTATGGAGACTACCTCTGTCTGTGAAGGTTAATAAGCTGAATCACCAACTTTACTAGTTTTTGAGACTCCTGGAGATGTGACTGGCTCACAGAGCACTCCACTCATTAGTGGATTAACCCAGTAATTTTCACAGCTGAATATACCATTGGAAGGTAAGACCCAGTTGGAGAAGGCGGGACACATTTCCACTAAATTGGAGGATATATATATATATATATATATAGAACTTACTACATCAGTGAGCCCAGGAAGGACCAGAAGAACTACATGACTGAGCCATAGACTTACAAACAATAAGATACACACTAATCAGTACATAGGTCAATTCTGACCCTAATCTTCAAAACACCTTGCACACCAAAGGGCATGGATGCAAGTGGTATGAAGAACTGAAGTCAGAGCCAACCTAATATATATACCCCTTGTGGTGTGTTTATCCCTTGTCTCAGTGATTATTGTGTAACAGATCTGCACTGTACTCAGTGGCCTACAACAGTACACACATTGATCAGATTAAATGACAGTTGTACTGGTTGGGTTTTCTTAAAGCTGGGAATTGAACCCAGGACTTTCACTGAGCTATCTTTCCTTTTACATTTTGATACAAGGACTCACTAAATTGCTAAATTGCCTAGCTGGGCTTAAACTTGTGATCCTTCTGCCTCACTGTGGTTACTTATTTGCCACCATACCTGGCCAGGTTGGGCCTTTTGAAGGTGACACAAAGGGTCATGTTGTCCATGGAAGGCCCTAGTGAGGAAATTACTTCTATGTTTGGATTTCATTGACAAAAAGAAGACAATTATGTTTGTATTTGAAGGAACTTAATTCCGAACAGAAGGACAATGAATGAGATGGGCAGAGAGGCTGAACAGGCAGCTGTAGCTCGGACTCATAGGACTCTAATTTGAGACCACCGACCTCGCCAGTCCTTGGTGGGGGATGGAGAGAAACACATAGAGAAATAGCTCTGGAGGAGAGGCAAGAAATAGATGAGCCTCTTTGGCTGTTAGACTTTGGAAGAATTGCCAGGGACAGGAAATTGGATAAATAAAACAACCAGATAACCCTTGGAAGCTGATAGTGAAGGGAAAGTGGGGATGACAGAGGCCTGAGCCATTCCAAAACCCCAACTGGACACTTGGGAGAAGAAAGAGAGGCAGAAAGGTGATTGAGCATGAAAAGTCCATGAAATAAGGAGAAAAGTAGGAGGGCAAGCTGTGACATTGGTGCCCAGAGGGGGGGAGTGCTGTGGGAAGGAAGAAGTGACCATTCATTAAACTGCTATTGAGAATCCAGTAAGAAAAGCATGGAGAATTCGCTATTTGACTTTGCAAGAAATAAGCAGCCAGTAGTAAATACCAATTACTGGGGTTTGGTTGAGACAAAAGGATAAGTACAGTTGAATTCGTTGATGAAAGAAAAGAGAAGCAAGGATGCAGGGCAAGGAGATTCAAGGAGAGATAGTTTGAAAAGACATTATTTAAAAAATCTGGGGAATAAATCAATAGAAAGAAGAAAACTGGTGATTGTAATGGTTAATACATTGTGTCAACTTGAGTTTAGAAGTTTAATTAAGAGACTCATCAGGGAGCCAGGGTCCTCACTCTGTAAACATCCTCATCCTGTGCAAGAGGAGGGTATGGAGATGGCATGAGTGCTACATACCCACCCCTGGGTGAAGGTATTCTGCATACAAGATAAGGGAGGAAAAGAGGCTGGCTCTCCCCTTCTTGCTCTTATTGCTTTTGCTGTCTTCTGTTGCCATGAACTCTTGTCCTCTGCTATGTGCCACTATGCTTTGGAGCCAGCTAAGTATGAACTGAAACCTCCACAAACTGTGAGCTAAATAAACTTTTCTTTCCTTAATTTGGGGCGTTGGGTATTTTGTCTTAGCAACAAGAGAAAAGCAACCAAAACAATGACATGACAGAGAAATGAAACAATTCCTAGAAATAGGTCCCTGAGAACAGATGGATTTTGAACTCCAGTGATAGCACAGTGCTGGGAGAAGAGTGTGCCATTCCTTCCATTATAGCAGGAGGTGAGACACAAACACAGGCAGATGAGTTAGACTTGAGCGGAGGAGGTCAGACTTGCCTGCTTGCATCCGCTTTCTTTATCACAGATGAGGCAGAATCTTAAATTGCAAGATGAGTGAGAATATTAAGTGAATTCATATTGGAAAATTAAGAATGAATTTACTAGGGAGGTGTGGTGTGCATCCCACACAATATTGCCAGTCCCTGTCGGATTTGGGACCATAATGAGAAGAAATGTCAGTCAGCAGGGTGTTCTGACTCTGTGGAAGGACATTTATTGGCCTAGTGAAGTTACAGGAGAAGGGGCTCAGTGACCTAAAGCGAAGTTGGAGCGAGTCTAGGAGATGAAGGTGTTCATAAGGAGTTGTTCTAATGGTGGGTTGTGGAATCAAAGTTAGAGTAAAAAAGACTGGACATAGGAGAGCATTGATAAGTAGTGAAAAACCATGAAGCTCAGTGGATGAAGAAGATCTGTCAGATCCTAAAAAGATCATAGATATGTTGGAACTTGATTCTGGAATTAATTGTGCTGGACATTGAAAAGGGTGGCATCCAAGAGGTCAATGCAAAATTGAGATTTCAAAAGTTACGCAGTTCTTCATAATGGCACAGTGTCTGGTAAATCACGCAGACAGAAGCTTCTTTATGTGGAGAAAGAGGACTGAGACCAAAAAAAAGTCCAACATCTGAAAGACTCAAGGAGAAAGTATATAACCTACTGTTGCCAAATACCACAAAAGACTGAGGTTTTACCTTATTTATAAGCTGCCATGGTACCAGAGCAGTTTGATATGCATCTACAAACAGATAGCACAAGATTCCCAGGTCACAGAGGCCATTCACTCACAGCAAAAACACCTGTAAAAATAACAATTTCTGTTGACCCACCCCATACCATGAGCAGCCCAACAGGGCCTAATGGAACCCACCCACCCTGTGGGTGCATTATAGAGAGACTCCCAAATCAGGAAACTCTGTTCTCATATAAGTCTGTGGTGTCCCTTCTTATCCCTCCCTCCAGAAAGAAAGGATTATATTATAGAGCAGAGCACATCTCTATAAAAGAGAGAGAGCTTTATATTTTCCATCCCAGAATATGTTGGGAGAAGGTGCCTGTTAATGGTCCTTTCCCAGAATGTTTCATCGGGTTCTCTGTACACAGCTTCATCAGAGGACTTAGGCTATGCAAGCATTCACGGAAACATTCACATGACATGTTCATGCAGGATTGTCTTCCACACTGATATGGATTCCCTTCCACACTGATATGGATTCCAAAGTTATCAAAATGATGGCAGAAGAAGTGGTATAGAAGAGTGTAATGAACCAAGAGTTATATTTTCTTTCACTAAATATGGGGAAAACCTCCAACGTATAAATATATATCTATGATAAAGCCTCATGAGATGCACACTACTGTATCTTGGACTCTGAAGGGGCATCATAGAAGAATTTAAGAAACAGGATACTCAGATACTATTCCATGTGGTTTGAGTAGTACAGGAAGCCCAGACTTCTGTTGTTGTTGACTAGAAGAGTGTACATGGGGGGAATATTGAGGATGTTTTGGACAATTGAAAAGTGATGGATAGCATGGGAGAGTGATGGGTAGGCATCTGGCTTCATCTGCAGCTGGAGAGGTCATGGTAGGAAGAAGCTTGCTGAGATTAAAGACCTGGGGATAACCTGTCACGCTCCTGAGGGAAAGGGCTGACTTATGAGCCCATGCTACATATGAAGACTGTGAGGTGCTTGGTTTCATTAATGCTGAGCTGTCCCATTAGCCATCTGGTTTTCTGTAAATCTTTTCATCTCTCAAGACATCAGCTACTCTTTCTGTAAATGAGGTCATAATACCTTTCTCCACTGGCCAGAATTCTTTAATTTTAAGAGGAGAAACCAACTTTAAGTAGCTTAAACAAAAAGAAAACGTATTGGCTCATGCAAAGTTCAGGGGTCACTCTGATTTTAAAAGGTCACAAAGAAAGATATAATATTCCTTCCTCTCATGAGAGATCACATTCACATAATTTTATTACTGCAAAGCAGAAAGATATATATTAAACATTATATATTTTATATTATATATATTCTTCCTCTGCATTAAATACTTTATTCACAGGATAATTCTCTATATGGGGCTCACAGCAGCTCTAATTTCAGTTAGTTCCAACAAAGGGAAAAAAGATTCTCTTTCTCAGTTATGCCAGCTCAGATGTTGGGACTGACTATTTTTGAGTGGCTTTGCTCATGGATAACCTTGAGTTACATGCCCTGCTAAGGAGGATGGAATATTCTGGTTGGTGCAACCTATGTCTGTGCTATTTATAGAGACCTGAACTGTATGGAAAAGCAGAAGATGCAAATATACATAGAGATATTTAAGTACTGCTTTTGTGGGGGTAATGACAGTTGGAGCGATCTAGCGCAAGTTGTACCAGCCCCCCCTCCAGACCTGGACCTGGGAAACGCCCTGCTTCAGTCTATGCCCTTAACATCTGAACTTTCGTCACTCAACCCATAAAGTCTTTCCCGAGTTTAGCCTGGTTCTAAAATATCTTAACTACAGCCTGTCAGCTTTGACATAACTTATTGTTTGGGAGCTGCCTTCGCACAATGTCACATACTGCACATCTGTGCGCAGTGCCCAGTTTCCGTAAGGGACACGCACATGACTTCCTGGCTGTCTTGTCCAGTGTCCTCCATATCTTTCTACCAGGAGTGTGCTTTGGGACCTCCTTGCGTGCTACTTTGAAGAAAGCGACCAGTTATTAGAAATAACTGATCACTCCCATATTTTTTTAAATCAACTATTTGTTGAAGTGAATTAACTAGTTAGTATTTTGCCTATACACAACCAAGTTAAAAGAAAATTATCTCAGTCATTCTCAAATTAAGTCATGTCAGAGAAAGATCACTGCAAACTGGTAACTTGCAATGGAAAGTACTCCATGCTGCAGAGTTTCGCTGCACCACCCCCAAATGTCTATTGTTCTGATTGCAGGATCTCTTATAAGTATAGTCATAATGACCCCAGGTTTTAGACTTCTATGTCCAATGGCCTTGGAGTATTCTTTCTCTGTCCACACTGAAAAGTTAAATAGAGATGGGTTTTACACGTTCAATAAATAATAACAGAGAGGACTGTGTTATTTACTGAATAGTTTCATAGGAAAGCTTTATCTAATTAACTCAGTATGATAAAGCTGCTGTAAGTAATTTGTGTGTTTTAATTTGGCAGGCTGAGTAACATATCTGCTAAAGAGGAGAACGTGTTATATAAGATCAGCAGCTTGCAGACTGGTACAGAGGGGACTTGAGAAAATAAGACGTATTTGCTTAAAAGTATAGGGATTAGCCCCAGTGCTAAGCCCTTCCCTCTGTTCATCATGCTCTAGATAGAGAATTTCAGTCCTATACACTAGAAAATTCATGGCCATCTCCTAGGCGCCAAAGGAGAAGGCCAGACATCAAGGCGGTTTGGAATATGCCTGCCTCAGTGCTCTATACGTGAAGGTCAGCCCCTGGGCCAGCAAGGACTGTTTGGTTGATGGAAAATAACAAGAGTATGTCATTCTGACCTACTTCATCTGACTAAATCCTCTGTGGCCTTCTCTGCACCTCAGGCTTGGGCTTACTGACTGTGTGATAAAAAATCAGAAGCCACACCTTGGAGTAGGAGTTAGAGGGTCTGAACAGGAAAGAAAGGACCAGAGCTGGAAGTCCCGGTGTGTGCACTCTGGGCAGCAGACAGGAGAGGACACACTTGATGCATCTACATAAACTTTCACACACACCAGATACTGTGCTACATGCTCGATCTTGTATTCAAGAAGCTGAGGATGAAAGAGGAATATGAATGAGGTTGCAAAAGAGACCAAAAGTGTATCAGAAAATGTTAGATTTCCAGGGAGCGCTTGGGATAGTACTGTATCAGCTCAGAAGCGCTTCTCCACCAGGAGAGAAATGTTATGTTTAGAAGATGAGTACTGAGACCCAAAGGGGAAAGAGGAGCCAGGCAGACAGCACGGCTTGAGGAAGCCACAATGCCATGAAGTCCTAAATGCGTGAAGGTGACAGTTTTTAATCAGAAGGTTCTGTGAGCTCTATTGGAGACAGAGTTCTTCAGTGTCCTCAAACCTACAAAGTAAGAGTCTTCTAGCGCACAGGCAGTGCTTGCTGAATTCTTTTAGCACTTGTAATGCAAACTTCTTGTTCAACTTCTACAAGCTGCCCATTGGCGAGAGCAAAACATTGGCGACCGAAGTGGTGTGAGGTGAGAGTCAAGAAGCCTGAGCAGTGTTCCTGTGTGCCCCCACCTCCCAGGGATTTGAATTTCATCCTGGGAGCAATGAAGAAGCATGAATAATTCAAGTCGTATGATCACACGCATTTCAAAAAGATTGTGCTGGTAGCCTGGGGAAGAATGAGTTCAGCAGGGTAAAGACTCCTGGGCTGAAAGCACAGCACCAAGAAGTCATCTCAGGAAGCCAGGCAGGAGGTTGTCTTGAGAGCCAAAAGCAGGGGCATCATTTGAGACTTGTGTCCTTCTTGAGTGTAAATACTGAGAACAGAATCCAGAGTGACTTCAATATCTGAGCGTAAGACAGAAGAAAGAGTTTGGGTAGCGGTAATACTTTCCTCTTGCTGCTGTAAAAAAAAAAGAAAGACCACAAACTTACTGACCTAGTTACTGTATGGCTCTGAGCATCAAAATCCCTAAATAGGCTTACAAGGCTTTGTTCTTTCTATGGAGTCTTGAAGAAAATTCTTCTCCTTACCGACATCTTTAGCAGGTTGATTCCTAACCGTGGCTGCCGACCCCCACAGCGTCTCTTCCCCAGCTTCACCGTTCCTGTGACTCTGCCTCCCCTGCATCCCCCTTTTTCCTTATGAGAACCCTTGTGCTTACACTGGGCACAACCAGATAATGTAAATCGTCTTCCTATCTCAGGATTCTCAACCACATCTCCAAAGTGACTTTTGGCACAGGCAATCTGCATGCGTGTCTGGGTGTTAGAAAATGGGCATCTCTGGGGAGTCATTACTCGAAGTGTTTGATGGGGCGGCATAAGGTAGGGAAGATAACTGAACTCAGTTTGGATGTATTCAAGGCTCTGTGTTCAGAGGATGTCCAAGTAATAATGTTCAACCTATGGCTGAATATCAGGGTCTGAATTTCAGAATAGAATTCACCAGTGGATATTGGAGTTCCTGAGTCATTTGCATGAGATTCCAGGGTGATCGTGGAAGACCAAGACCAGAACCACGGCAGACACTAACCTCTAGAGTGGCGAGGAAAACAAACACCTGCAAAGGGCATAGACAAAGCTAGGAAGAAACCAAAAACTGAGGCAGGGAGGAGGTACAAACTCACAAGGAAAAGAGACAGCATTAGCATCAAATACTATGGGTCAAATAAGAATGGAAAAGCACCTGTGAGCTACTAGCCACTCAGAAGTGGCCGGCGAAATAGAGAAGATTCATGAAACTGTTAGAGGAAACCAGATAGAACACAGATAGAAGCACAGTGACCAATAAATACAGTGATCAATAAATACAGACACAGAAATAAGCACAGAAGTCTCCTCTGTGAAATTTCCATGAAATAGTTTAAACATAAAAAGTATCAAATATAGTGTAAGGAGCACCAGCTAGCCAGGCTTTTCACATTTAATAGTTTGCTATATTTCCTCTAGATTTTTAAAAGGAACCAAGACACTACAGATACAGTTGGAACATCCATGCTTCCTTCTCTATCCTGATGGCCGTTCTCCATAGTTTAAGAGTTTGATATTGATTATTTGTGCACATTTCTAAAACTACTACATATGCACATGTTTTTAAAAGTTATAGAATATTGGTTTTATATTTTCAACTTTTATATAAACATTGACTTAACATATAGATCATTAGACAATCTACATTATCAGTTTAGTATTATACTTTTGAAATCTGACCACCAAGGTATATATCACTAGTGCTTTTATTGTGATGGCTATGTAGTGTTCTATTATAACTACAATACCATTAATTTCTCTATTTTTCCTGATGGTGAACAGTGTGTCTCTGTTTTACTACAGTCAATGCTACAATAAGCATTGCTGACCATGCACCTTTGAGCTCATGCCAAGTATTTCTCTAGCTTATCAGCTTTACTGGTATTGCCAAATTGCTCACCAAACTAAAATCATTTCTGTCACCACTGAGCAGATCCAGTTACTCTGTAACACTTTTTTTATAATGTGCATTGCCTAGGTTTCTAGTAACTCTGGGCATCATGTTTACTTGCTGTTTTGGCTTTTTCTGTGAATTGTGAATTTTTATAATTTCCAGTTTTATATTTAGTTTTAAAAATATTTTTGTTGAAGGGTATATGTCTTTATATATTTAGGGCTTTCTTCTTAAAGCTTTGTTTTTGTTTTTTTCTTAGGTCTTTAAGGAAATTGGAATTTCTTTTTGCAAAGTATGATTGATTTTACAGCTACAGAAATATTCAATTGTCCTAGAACTATTTGTTGAATTGTCCATTCCAATACCTTGGATTGGAAACTACAAATTCTGTGAGAAGTTTCTTTATGTATGCATATATCTAATCTTACTTTTAAAAATTCTGTTCCACTTTTCTAAAAGATATCTAGGCATCCTTATTTTACTGTTTAAAACACTTGTGGCAATATTTGATATCTGATAGGGCAACTCTCTACAGGCTTTTCTTCAAAACTAATTATAAGCTATTTTGGGCCATTCCTTCTTTTGTAGGAATGTTTTTTCAAGTCCCACAAAAACAAAAACCTAGACATTTTTGTTACGTTGTATTGAAATTCATAGACAATTAGAGTAGACCTATCCTCTTTATGATAGTGATTTTAATGCAGATATATTTTTCTATCTGTATTTCAGTCTACATTTTCAATAACTTTTATTTTTAATTTTCTCCATAGCAATCTGCTTATATTTCATTAGATTTACTAATTACGCCTTGTCACCTCATCAGTTTGGATGATGTTGGACTTATATGTGATAGATGGCTGCTGTGGTCTGACTGCCTTTTGCCCCCCAAATTTCATATTTTTAAATCCTAGCCCTCATAGTGATATATTAGCCCAGGGGGCAGTTGGAAAAGTGAGAAGATCAGGATAGGACCCTTATAAATGGAATTATTGCCCTTATAAGGTAAGACCAGTAGAGCTCATCCACCTCCTCCACTGTATAAAGTCACAGCAACCACAAAATGGCTCATCAAACACCAAATAATGCTGCTACCTTCATGTGTCCCTCAATATGTGAATGATTTTTTAAAAATCATAGCACATATACAGCAGAGAATACCACTCAGCATTAAAAGGAGCAGTTGATGTACACAGAACATTGGGTGGAGCCCAAAGGCCCAAAGACATTACGCTGAAAGGAAAACAAAGGGCTGATTTCAAAACATTACATGTTCAAAACATTATGATGTTCTTGAACAAACAAAGTTACAGAGAACAAATTAATGGTTGCCAGGTTGCTGGTGGTCTGTATCATTAAAAGCAATGGCAAGAGGAACCTCTGTGGTCACAAATCAGTTCTGAATCTGGAATTTGTGGTAGTTACAGAAAATTACCCATGTGATCAGGTTAGGTAGAACTATACCCACAAAGAAGTGCATGCGAAGCCAGTAAAATCCAAGCTCTGTGGCACTGGGCAAGTCAGTTTCTTGGTTTTGATACTGAATATTAGTCCTTCCAAATGTCACCACTGAGAGAGGCCGGTAAAGGACAGGTGCAATCGCAGTCTCTGTACTTCTTGGAGCTTTTCATGAGTCCCAGATTTGCAGAGATGCTGGTAGAAACAAACCCACTGTGCTGCCATAGCAAAGTCCAGCACATGCAATTATGCACAGTGCATCATGCTTGATAGTAACCCATGGTGTTACTAGTTTGTATATTTACTATACTGTGCTTTTTCTGGTTCTTTTAGAGTGTACTCCTACTTATTTTTTTTTTTAATGTTAACTCCAAGGAAGCTGCAGGCCCTTCAGGAGGGCTTCGGGAAGCAGCATTGTGATCATAAGTGATGACAGCTTCATGCAGCTTATTGCCCCTAGAAAGTGACCTTTCAGTGGGGTGAGATATAGATGTGAAAGACAGCGATATTGATGAACCTGACCCTTGGTAGACCTGAATGTGTGTGTGTGTGTGTGTGTGTGTGTGTGTGTGTTAATTTTTAATGAAAAAGCTTTAAAAGTTGAAAATAATAAATTTGGGACTGGGGATATAGCTCAGTGGTACAAGTGCCTGCCTGGCAAGCCCAAGGTCCTGAGTTCAATTCCCGGTACCAATAAATAAATAAATAAATTTTATAGAATTAGTATAGAAAAAATATGTTTGTACAGTTATCAAATATGTTTTTAAGCTAAATGTTATTATAAAAGACTCAAAAAGTAAAAAAATTAAAGCTGTAAAGTTTAAAAAATTACATTACACTGCATGGATTCAGCTTGACATAGCTGCAGCCATCTTGAGTTCTAACTGCCATGATTGCCTTAAAGTAACCTTAGTAGGTTTTTCCTGCATAGTTTCCCTACAAACTATAATGGACAACAGCATTAGACCACTATGTGAAGACTTAAATGGCATTCTATCTCCAAGAATGTGCCTGAGTCTTTGATATTGTCTTAAAATAAACCAGGTACCTTCCAGCTTGGGGGAGGTCACTTTTGTCCTAAGCCATAAATATTCCCCTCTTTCTGACCTACATTACAGGGATCCAACTGGCCTTCTGCCACCCAAACCATGGCTCTGCCAGTTAGTTTGCAGCAGATTGCAGTGTGGGCAATAGTGGGTCTGTCCGCCTTCCTGCTTCACTCTTGCAGCACCGTGGGACTGGTTTCACCTACTAGGGCTGGGTTGCTCCCCAGCAGATGCTCAAGATAATTTATTATGAAATGAAATTATTTTTTATAAATTTAGTGTAGCCTAAGTGTGCAGAGGTTATAAAGTCACTATATGGTAATGCTGTGTATCATCACATTCGCTCCCTACTCACTGGCCCAACCAGAGCAAACTTCAGTCTTGCAAGCCCCACTCATAGAAAGGGCACCATTTTTCACATCTACCACCCTTCACTTTCTATCTTCTTGCTACACCCTTCCCATGTCTAAATATGTCTAGATCTACACATACTGACCACTGGGTTACTATGACCTACATTACACAGTACAGTAATGTGCTGTAAATTGTTTTAGCCTAGAAACAACAGGCTTAACCCTACAGCTTACGTGTATGGTAGGCTAGGTTTGAGGATGCACCCTCCTAGGAAGTTTCCACAAGGACAAAATAATCTAGTGACATATTACACAGATTGCATCCTTTTCATCAAGAAATGCATGATTCTCTCTAGGCTGTGTCTGTTATTTGTAATTTAACAAATCCTCTAGGTGAGTCCCATGTATGCTCAAATTTGTGAACATCTGGTATAGAGAATAAGAAATAGAACAAAAGGTCTGACTGTTCTAGTAGAGATTCTTCATGGATTAAATATTACCGCCAGCACTGACCTCAGGCAGGGGTCTGTGTGGGATTCTTAATGCAGAATAAGCCCCAAACTGTAGATCTAGCCATGCACCAGTACAGAAAAGCTTGTGAGGGAGGCCCAGTTCACTCCTCAATCGCACCTTGATTACTTAAGAGGCCTCTCCCATACCTCCAAGGTCAGATTTCCTGTCCTGTTTATTTCAGTCAAAAATCCTTTGCTCCCACTTCCTTTATCAACTGCCTTGTATTTGGACCTTGTTACTTGCATGTCTGTTTTCTCATTAGACAATAAGTGTCTGCCTCTAGTTTTGAATTCTATTTAGGGTTGTGCTTGGAAAATAGTAGGTAAGCATTTCTGGAACTAATGAATGAATGTGAGAAGGAGTAATTACTTCTGACTGCAAAAAGGGGGGAAGGCTTCAGAAGCATTAGACTTTGAGATGATCTTATTGCTTTTTTGTCATTAAGGAAATTATAGTGTTTTAGAGAAAAAGATTACACATGGGAAACATTCAGTATGAAAACTTGTAGATGAAGTGTTTGGGGAGATATCTACTGCTGTACAAAACAACTCGCAGTACATCAAAAATGAGCTGAATAAAGAGATGGATAGAGAAATGAATACACAAGTGTGTGTGTGATAAAACAAGTATAGAAAATGTACTGGTAGGTTCTAGGTTAGGGGTCAGGATGTGCTTGATTCATGCCGAAGTTTTACTGGAATCATTCGTACCCAGCAATGTGCATCTGTCATGGTTGCTTTTGAACTACACATACGGTGCTGGGTAGTTGTGGCCAAGACTGTGCGCCCTGCAGAACCTGAAAGAGTTGACATCCAACCCTTGACAAAAAAGACTCCCTGTTTCTTTCCCAGGTAATGGACATATGGGCATTTACTGTATGATTCTTTTCACTCTTCTGTATGTTTGAAAAAAAATTATAATAAAATGGGCAGGGGACTGCAAGCCATTTAAGGCAGAACATGGTTGGAAAGAAAACTGAACATAAGAGAATACTACGAAAACTGTAAAAAGAGGAAAGAGCACAAATGTTCAGTTGGGGTAAAATTTATTCCCATAGGAGTTAATTTTTATTACCTCATGAAAGGGAAAAGATGGGAGGGATGAGAATGTAGACAGAATCAGAGAGAGATAGGGAATTTCACAAGCACCATGAATACCGTAAGCACCACAGGTGCACTTGGGAGAAGTGAAGAAAGTTCTGGAGAGGAGAACTGACGCAGGGAGCACGTGCCTGTTAACATTTGTATCCTTGTGGCTCTTCAACCTGGTTTTGAGCATGGTAGTGAGAGAGCGTTTGATGAGCGAAAGATGACCAAAATGGCTCAAGAGTAACTTCCAAGATGTTAAGTTCAGTCAGAGCTGCTTTGTCTGGTCTGGTGGCAAGTGTGTTGTGCAATTTGGGAAGGAAGATCTGCTAGATCCTCCATTTGGGACTGAGAGCTAGGAACTTTTAGAAGCACCTGAACCAGGACATAGAATGGTTTCTATTGTGCTTCCCATGAGGAAACCAGTTGTGGAGAAGATTCTCCTAGTAGGGGGTAGGCAGCAGTGATCGATCAGTGCTCATGAAACCCAGAGCTACCATACCATGAACAATCTGGTATAGACATTTCTCTCTGTCTCTCTTTGTCTCTCTGTCTCTCTCTGTCTCTCTGTCTCTCTCTGTCTTTCTGTCTCTCTCTGTCTCTCTCTCTCCTCACTTACGCTAGGAAGTGCTTTACCACTGAGCTACATCCTCAGCCCCTTTTAAATTATTAATTTTAAAGCCTAGCTAAACTGCCCAGGCTGACCTTGTACTTGCAATCCTACTGCCTCAGCCTCCCAAGTAGCTGGGACTACAGCTGTGCACCTCTGTATCTGGCTCACTTTCAATCTTTTGTCTTCAAGAGCATGGCTTTATTTTTCCAAGAATCTTCTACCTGGTAAAACAGTTTGATTGTTCATTCCAAGAACTTCCCAAAATAATCCTAAAAGACTTTTCAACTCTCAAAATATATTTATATCCCAATATTCTTTGTCTTCTGTGCCTCAAAATCCTCATCTTGCTGTTCTTGCCCAACTCTAGACTGTTGTATCTTCATCCTTATCTAGTTCAAATTAAAATCTCAATTGAAAGAACTACTCTCAACTAATCTTCCAGTTACCCATAAAATTCTGGCTTTCCTTTTCCCTTTCTGAAATGCTGCCAAAGCTTCCTGAGGTGGTTCTCGCTCTCCCTGCAGCTAGCAATAAACTCAGCTTAATTTTGTCTTATCAACACATTGTGTTGGTGATACTGGGGAAGCCTGTTTTCATCACTGGAAAGAGTAGATGAACAATATAGAGAAGCAATCATCACTGCACTGCATAGGATCATGGATACCCACACTTGGTAACTCCTACAAATGACTAGGAGTCAGTTTGTCAGGGGTAGGGCTAAGTCTATACAACTGCAGAGTTGAAATTCACTGAGTACACTCTGTAGTATTCTTGCATGAGGATTTGTGCTATCTTTGGTTTGAGTTTCAAACTCTTTAATACAGTTCATTAGGTCTGATAAGAAACAGCCCTGCTTCTTTCTCATCCATTCTACCTGGCACTCTCCCATTTTAACACTTGTCCCATGCCCCAGAAAATCCCTTGGTGCTGGGCAGCCCCAGGGAGCTGGTCACACTACTTCTCACAGTTAATCTTTCTCCACATAATCCAGCCAATAGAGAGATTACTAGATTCTGGCAACCTGCATGCAGGCTGGTTCCCTGATCAGCTAGATAAGCTTGGGAATGGCACTGAGCTCATCTGTGCCTCCCTTTCCTTATTTGTAGAGTGACATTAAGAAGAGCACCCATTTTGCATGATTGTCATGAGAGTGGAAAGAGATAACATTGATGAAGTATTTTGAATGCCTGGCACATACCAGATGCTCAATAAATGTTGGTTATAAGAATAGTTGGTTGCTATTAATAACACTTAGAACAAGTCTGTCTTGTTGATGGTTTTATTCCTTGGCTTACCATCGGGCCTGGCACAAAAGAAGCATTAAAATATATGTGTAAATAAATGGATGTGTGATTATTGTCTTTTTATTTCAGTGACCTACACACATGTTCTGTCACCTTTAGCTATTGCACCTTTTGTAGCATGCTTCCCTGTGCCTAAGCTGTTCTGCGCTGTCCACACTTTATCTTCATTCCTTGCATTTGAGCCCTTGTCTCTCTGCCTGACTCAAGCTTCCCATAGATCCAGACTTGAAACTAAGTATGATTTCTTCTTGGAACTCCTCAGTTCACCAGACTGGCCACACACTCAGCCTGAGGTAGGTGATGCCTAGCCACCTCCACCCTGTCCCATCCATGAAAGTACATATCACACTTCACACTGTGGTTAATATTAGGTCAGCCCCAGGGATATTAGACTCTAAGAAGTCAGTAACCAAATGGATCCTTTCAGCATTTCATGCAAAATGTTTGGTATGTATTGCACACTCAAATCCGTGTATACAATCATGCATGACTTAAGGGGATGATGATCTGAGAAATCTACATCGATGAATTTGACATGGTGCCAACATGATGGCGTGTACTTGAACAAACCAAGATGGTTACATCAGTAGGCCATCCTGTAGTGGGGACCACCATAATTTATAGGCTCTGCCTTTGATCTAAAATGCTGTTCAGCAGCACTTGACTTATTGTAAAGGAAGGAAAGAGACACATGCTTTCAGTTTATTATTGTTAATTAAATTCTTCTGGCTCTGTTGGATGTTTTGACAAGTTACTGGATTGCCTGCATCCCACTGGAGCGGAGCTAGCTCTCACCTCAGAGAACTCATCTCCACGTTGTTGGATAAAGCACAGGGAACAGGAGAGCAGAGTGAGGAAATCATGTCTCTCTTTTATCCAACCTAAGTTCTGAAGAGTGATTTTTATCTTTGGAATTTGGTGCTAACCTCTTCTCGTCTAGCATTATACAGACCGATTTTTCCCGGCAACGGCACACTGAAATCTGATTATCACCAGATTACAGTACGGGCCGACTTTTTAAAGAGTCTTGCAAACCAAATCCTAGGCAGTGGTTCAACTGATCTCCTAAGTGGGTCTCTTCAAGGAAGCCAGTGAGCTGGGACGCCGGGGTGCCAGGCAGAGGAGTTAACTTGTGATAAGACTCACCCAAGCCTTGCAAGTGGAGCATCTGCTTCTTGGCCTCAGAAGTGAAACAATCCAATAATTACAGTCCTTGGTGCCTTTTTTTTCTACCTCAGGAAACATTTTGCAACTAACTAGCAATTTCCAAAAATATGGCTCAAGCAACACGTCTCCTTATCTCCTTGTGTAGGAGAGGGTGTGAGCTGTAACGAGACAGGGGCTCGTTATCTTCGAGGGCTCTGGCGAGGTGTTCCCGAGGACAGCTTTTAATTGGCTCAGCACGTGATGCTCAGGACTAGGGCTTTGAAGCTATCTTGCAGGAGATGCTTAAGCCCCGTTTCCAAGTCCTCTCTTTAGAACAAATAGAAAAGGCAGCTGGGTGGGCAGGAAGAGGGATTGGTAGAGAAGGAGAGCAAATAAATAGCTTGAAAATTTCTTATCCCTCTATGGGGGCTGCGATTTTGCTTTCGATGTTTCAGAGATCCCAGGTTTCTGGCACCTGTTCAAGAAGAAAGACAAGGGTCCCAGGTGATCAGCCCACTTGTCAGTATAAGTAGCAGGTAGCCAGGCATGGGGACAATAACGCCAGCACCCAGAGACTGTACCATGGCGGGACCCCACCCGCAAAAGTAGCATCCTCTCCACTTACCCCAGAGGGAAAGGAGCAATGAAACTGAACGGAAATAACCTGCACCTTGGAGTCAGCTCAGAAATCATTTGCTGGTGCCCCAGTTCAAGGCCACATGAAATATGGTTGCTCCTCGACCAATAGCAAGTGCCATCTTCTCTTGAATTCAAGCCCTTACTTGTAGCACAGCAGTTCTCGATTTTCAGCTAACGTAAAAATTACCTGTGAGTTATTTAAGATGTAAATACAAAGATTTAGCTGGGCTGCTGCACCTTCTGGGCAGCCTCCATGGCTTTGGAGGCCTCTTTTGTGCTTCCATTCCACCCCAGGAAAACGAAAAACAAAGAAACTCGTCTGTTCTCCCACGTGTCTCAAGAGCACTGTCCCTGGCTGATCACAGCCCAGCTGCTGCGCCTGTCATGATTTGTTGGAATCACTCTCCAAGTTTATGAAGCTTAACAAAAACTTTCTAGGGGGACGACTCCAAATCTTCAAGACTTAGTACCCATCTCACCTGGGTTGGCTCTCATTTCTGAGTCCATTTCCTCCCAGTTCACAAGGGAAAGTTGAACCACTCGTCAAATCTCCACCAGATCTGACCTTGGTGAAGCGCTCCAGAGCACAAAAGCCTGAGGGGCAGAACCAAAGAGGGGGTAGGGAGAGACAGGTCCCCAAGAGGAAGTGTGGGAAATAAATATTGGCAGCTCACAGCAAGACTCTGGCCTTGTCTTTCTTTGTATAAGTGAAGAGAGAGAGAGAGATGTGTGTTGTGGGGATATTTACTTGAGATGAAAGTTCAGCAGTTTTGTTTCTTCTGAAAGAAGATTCAGTTTGGCCAATGACAGTACAATGTTTTGGCTCACATGATGGATATTTTTTGTCATGTTTTAGCCATATCTGAAACATAGGTGAAAAAATACTTAAAGCAGTTTAGAAATACAAGTAACCTTAATCAACAAGATTGTGTTGGTGGAGGTAGATTGAAATGAACAGTATAGTAGCTCCACGTTCTCAACTTGCTATGAGAATAAACAGGTGCTGAAGCAGTGGGTGAACAGGTATAATTATGTGGGGTTGTTTGATAAGACTCAGTAAAGGCTTTTTGGTATATTTCCCAGAGACCAGAAAAATGAATGACTCTAATGACTGGGTAAGAAAGCCTTCTACAAGTCAGGTGGTTTCCAATTCTGTGCTTTCATCAGCACGGAAGGAGACCTAATCGAATTGTCAGCTGAAAGATCATTACACGTAATTTTTGACGACAGATCTCACACAACTTCAAAGGGAGTCAGAGAATCAAGGGACGCCGTCATAACAAAACTATTTCTGTTCCTCTCTATGTGTTTATGTGAACAAGATTTCTTGATGCATCAGGTATAAAAAGAAAAGTAAAAATCGAGCTGATGCTGATTATTCAAAATATTCAGGCAACAAGCAGTCATTACACATGGACATGAGAGAATGAGAAGAAAAATAAACTTTTGCCTATGTCATTAGGAATGCTTTCCAGTGAACTTTGGCTTTAACACTTTAAAGATAAAACTTACTTACATGGAGTTACAATATTTTGCTTAGTCGTGTACTCATAGTAATTATAATCATTCAGTCTGGAATAATTTTACTAAACTATTAGAGCCTTCTGGTGACATGAAACAAAAATAAAATTCAATTTCATACACATTTTTGATGCACATGTGTTTGACAGGATGATACAGGATTTTAAGTATTAAAATGTGGTTTATTAAAGAAAAGTTATGAGCAGAAGTTACATGGAAAAATTCTGAAGTAAAATGAGCTTCTGTTCAATAAGAGCTTGTTGAATATATTTTAAAAGAATGGTGGTGGATAGTAAATTGCTATCACATTTAAATTCCAATAAACACAAGAGATGAAGAAATTTATTTCAAAATGCCTGTACTTCCAGTATGTCAGAAAGTTTAGGCTCTTTTTTTATGGCACTGGGAATCAAACTCAGGACCTTGCACTTGCCAGGCAGGTGCTGTGCCACTGAGCTATATACACTCCAGCCCAAACTTTAAACTCCAAAAATTTTAAACTTATGGTACAAAATTACACATGTCATCTTAAAAATGTGCATGAGAACAATCCAAGTTAACAATCTCCACAAAATAAACCACACTTTAACCTTTGTTGTTTGAAACCACAATTATTGTACTTTCTCTTGACTCTGTGGCCAGTAGCTTGGGCTAGGCTCAGCTAGATGATTGTTCTGCTGACCTCATCTGAGAGCTGCCACACAGAGCAGTTATGCAGCAGCGTTACCAAGGCCACGGCTGGCAGCTGACATTGGCAGGTGGCTGCTCCACATTGCCTGTCCTTGTCCAGTGGGCTACAGTCATTTTTGTAGTGAGAAAGAGCAGTAAGATCACCTGCAGTTTAGGTTTAACAAGCTGCATTTTTGTTCCTGGTTCATTTTAATCGTTGTATCAAGTCCCAAAACCAGCAGAGATGACAATTAAACCTCAGCTCATGTGAGGAACCATTCAGATCATATGGCAGGGCTGTGAGAATATAAGAATAGGAGGAATTGTTTGTGCCATCTTTACAAATAGAATTCCCCAGGGACATTGTCTCAGAAGGAAATTTTAGAGAGTAAATGATCAAAAGTATTTAAAGGTCACAGATCAGATTCATTAGTGACAGAAAGTGAGAGTTTCACACTTTGAAAGAACAGAGTTTTCAGGTATTATGTCATAATCTAATAACTTGGCGATCTTGGTATTCAGTTTTCTTATTTACCAAGTGGTGTTAATATTAGAACTTATCTAATTAGGCTGATATGAAGAGTAAATGAAGTAAGAAAAGCATTTAGGGTTGTGAAATGTTTAAAGCTCCAGAGATGTTAGCCACTAGCGTTACTGTCATTTTCATTTACTCCATCCATTTCTAGGCAAAATGCTGCCTCCTTACAAAGTACAGGTACTGATGTTTCCTCTGTGATTTCTATTCTAATTTCTCACTTAATAAAAGTCTTGGGCAAATGATATCCCTGACCTCAAGATAAAAGGATAGAACACTAGAAACCAGGGTAATTCCAAAAACCAAAACAAAAAAACTGGGCCTAAGCCAGTACAGACATTTACTTTTCATGTGTAGAACATTTTATTGGAGCTAGATGACAGCTTTCCTCCACATGATGATTTGAGATCCTAGCTCCTTCCGTCTGTGGCTGTCTTATCCCAAAAGGGTTTATTCCCAGCAGAAGGAGAAAAAGAGTGTGAAATGTGTGACACTGAATCTTTGTCACACTACTTTTATATCTCTGTGCCATTGTAGCTCAATATCAACACCGGACAATACACTGGGGAATGAGCAAGTTTGTGTTCCAGTAAAAATGCATTTACAAAAGCAATAATAAATGCACTTTGCAGGGTCGTGGTTTGCCATCCTCTTCTCAAGACTGTCTTGAAGATGTCTCAGGTGTCACACAGCTCAAACATATTCCTGCCTGTAGGACCCCAGTGAGAAATGAAATTCTAGACTCAGACCCCCACCGGTTTCAGGACTGGATTAATGGAACCAAATGGGAACAAAGGCAAGCCCTCCTGGCTCTTGGGAGAGAACGGTTGTCAGGACCAGCCATGAGCAGTACGGAGAAACAGGTGGGGGACAATAAAGCTATGTGATGCAGGTGGGAGGGACATTTTCTATTTCTTCCAAAGAGGTGACTCAAGCTTAAATTCAGAGCCTCACGTATGGTTTTTCAAAATGTCCCTGTGGCAGGGAATTCAATTGTCCCTCGATATCTTTCCCCCCTCTTCCACAGACTTTGGGGATGAATTTAAAATGAAGACTAAGATTCTCAGCCTCCTTTGAAGCATTATATGGCTATGTGATCACATTCTAGTCAGTACTGTATGGACAGAAGGGTCATATGGCAGCTCCTAAGAATCAGAACGGTGAGGCCGGGACTTGGGTGCTTACTCTTCTTCGCTTCTCACTCCCACTAGCTAGAGTGTGGGCTGGCTGGGCAGAGCTCCAGAAGTCACAGAATAATCTTGGGATAGACAGCAGCCACAGGTGGGACATAAAAGTCAGAGTTGGTACCACCCTCCCATGTGGTGCCCCAATCCTGAAAATGCAGGATGACCTACTTCTGGGCTCTACTAATTAGAGACGGAAGTAAACCAGCTTTTGTCTGGGTTGTGGGTATTTTATGACTCACTACTCTCATCAGAACTTCCTACCTCCTTTGAAGGCAATAATGTTCTGTTGATGAATCCTTTGAGGCTTCTTAGGCAAGAGCTCTCTATCACCTTTGCCTTTAAAAAGCACTGTTTAGACTGTAAGTGGGTTGGCAGAGACTCACATTTGTCCGTGTTCACCCACTTGACCACCCATGGCCTGCCATCAGCATGATGCCAGTCCCCTCTCCCTGGTGTGGTAATGACTTCCCCAAAGAAGACCATGAGCATTCGCTGACTGAGAGCCGAAATCTCAGCGCTAACTGCACATTGAGATCAGCTGGGAACTCTCTACATGTGACACTCCCCAGTCCCATTCCTGATGAACTGAGCCAGAAAGGGGGAGGAGAAAGGAAAGGCCACTTCAGTTTGCCATATGTTTCTAATGTGTAGCCCAGCTTAAAAGCCCCTGGCTCAGAAGGAAGCCCTTCTTAAATTTTCAGCAGTCCTACAAAACCCGAAAGCCAGCTGCATCTAATACACCAGTTTGCTGATTACCTTCCTCCAGTTACCTGAAGAAAGATTTGGCATCATGACACACTGTCTTGGGTTCTGTGCCAGTTTTCTGGGGATTCTATAGCAAATGACACACACTTGGTGTCTTAGTATCAAAGAAATGAAGAAAGACATCTGAAATAAGAAAACTGGCAGAGCCAACGGGAGAGAGTAGCTTGCTTACAACATAGGGAAGAAAAAAGAGGCCTGTTCCTGCTTTTGTTCTTGCTTTTGCTGTCTCCTGCCACCTTGAGCTGCTACCCCTGCACCATGCCTCCCTACTGATTAGGGACGGAAACCTCCTCACACTCTGAGCTAAATAAACCCTTCCTTCCTTGATTTTGGGTGTCAGGTATTTTGTCTCAGCAATGAGAGCAAAGTAACCAACATTTCTATCTTCTTTGCTGTTTCCAGCTTCTGGTGGCCCAGGAATTCTTTGGTTTTTGGCTACTACATTCCAATTTCTTCCTCCGTCTCCACCCGACCTTGTTCTCTGTGTCAGTGTCTTTTCATCTGTCTCTAATAGGAAGCTTGCTACTGGGCTTACAAGGTGGATGATCCATGATCTCGTTTCCTGATTCTCAATTATACCAGAAAAGACCCCTTTTCCCCAAGCAGACCACAGTGACAGGTTCTGGCTTGGGGTAGGATGTAGATTCACCTTCTTGGGGACATTCATTCCATAAACTCCAGCCATTTCATAAAAAAATTGTTTGAGTCTGAGTTTTCCTTTATTTTTCCCACTCCAGGTACCCAGCTATGTATGTTCCTTCCAAAATCTAACGCGCAGGCTGTGGAAGATGGTGTACATTAGAGCCTGGGGAATGAGAATGACCTTCATTTTAGTAGAAATTGGAAGGACAAGAAGTAAGGTGGGTGTATGGCTGTCCCACTTGAAGGACCCTGAAAATATTTCTTGGCAAATGATGGAGAGGGCAGCAGCTGAACAGTGGGAGCTCAACCGCAAGTTGGAAGACAACACTGGTGAAGTGAGTCTTCTACCATTGTAGACCCATTCTGGCCTCTACAAGGAGCACTCAAAGGTTTTTCATGAAGGGAAACAGACCAAGAGCACGAAAGCCAAGATAGACACTAGCTCTAGATGGACAGCAGACAGATGACAGATGGTAGGTGGCAGATAGAGATCAATGATAGATTGCATACTGATGAAAGGTGATAGAGGTAGACAGGCAGGTAGATAGATGACAGGCAAATGAATAGGAGACAATGACTGTTTTTAGATTTATCTGCACATGCTGTGAATGAGCAGTCCTCCAATCATTGCTGACCCCCACATTTTCATCCTACCAGAGGCAGCCAGGGCCTCTGGCAGAGAACAAGCCCCTCCCCAGCTTCTAGGGGTAAATCTTGGATGGCCTAGTAATTCCAACTCCCAAGTCAGTGATTGGTTTAAGTATGGGTTTCGGAGAGAGTTTGGCCAGTTCATGTGAGGAAAAATCTTCTGTGGTAAGATTCTGTCATATTTGTTTTGCCTTTATTTTAAACATTTTTTCGGTTTTGGAAAATATCACACAAAGTTATCTGCTTGGCATTTGTACTGCCTAAAAGCAGTTAAGTGAAACACTCACATAATCAGCAACAAAGTTAAGAATTCCTACAGAGCAAGGACCCTGAAGGTCACTTGTTTGTCCCACCCAAGTCATCACTCCTTTTCCTCCCCGCTAGAGAACATTACTAGAGAACATACTGATACTTGCCGCAATTCCTCTTTTGCTTGTTATTTTTGTCATTTTATGTATGCATTCGTATACCTTATCATCTTTGAAATTTATGTGAATGGTATCATATTTATGTTTGCTTATCTGTATTTTGCTCAATATTTTTATATGATTCAATCATTTTCACTACTGTGTAGTATTTCATTATATCAGGGTTGAGCAAACTAGAGCTCATGGACTACCTGTTTGTTTAAATGAAGATTATTGTAACATAGCCACACCTACACATTTACATATTGTCTCTGACTGCTTGAAACGCACAATAGTAGACAGCTGCACTATGAGCACAAGAGACCAGAAGGCTTCAAAACCTAAAATATTTACTAGGCCCCCTTTTACAGAAAATATTTGCTTACCCCTGCCCTCTTTTTTATCATACAACTTATGAGTTTTACTAGGGATTGGCTTTTAGGACATTTCAGATTTAGATTTTTTAATTTCTATTTTTATGAGAACACTTTTGCAGTACATAGTACTCACATTCCTCATGGGGATTGGTACATGAATATGACACATCTTAATTCTTTTTCTATCTCTGTTTGTCTCCCTCCCATTTGCCCAAGATCTATCTCCCTACTTCCTCTTATCTATTATTTTGTTCTTTGTTAATAGTTCGTGTTTCTCCTATAAGAGGAACCATGTTATACATTAGTTTGTGTACCTGATTTATTTCACTAAACATTATGTTTTCTAGGTGCATTCATTTTCCTATATGGACTCTGGTTTGGCTGTGGTCATTCCTGATTATGTCTCCCAGTGTACATAAGCTAGAGTCACTCTACAGCACATACATAGTGATCAAATTTCTGGCTCATATATTGACTTGTATATATGAATACATTCAGCTCCATGGGTGATAGACATGTTTTAGTTACTTTTCTTGTTGATGAGACAAAAGACCTGACACCCACAGTGAAAGGAGCAAAGTTTATTTTGGCTCACAGTTGTCCAAGGTTTAATCTATAATCAGCTGGCTCCAAGGCAGGGTGGTACAGCTAAGAGGCATCACAGAGCGGGCAGGCAGAAGGCAGCAAGCAGCAAGCAGAAACCAAAAATGACAGCAGCAGCCCTCTTTCTCTAATGTGTCACATGCTCCCCATCCTAGCATCACACCAGGAATCAGTCCTATGCCATTCTTGATCCCAGTGTCGTACACCCCAGATCCAGTCACCTCTGGAAAGCCCCAACTATGACCACATGAAGCTCTGGGGGAACATGTACACATAAGCTGTAAGAGTGTAGTACTGTACACATCTATCCACAGTGAGTTACAATTTCTATTGTCCCTGTTCTAACCAGCATATTCCATCGTCATACCTTTTAGTCTTTGTTAATCTGGTGGATGAAAGATCCGGGGAAGATGGCGACCAGGTGAGTAGCAAGGGAGCGAACCTCTTTAATAAACACCACCAGCTCGAGACAGACTTGGCGAGCGTGAATGCCGGGACCTCGGCTGGGAAGTTTAAACTGGGCGTATTTCTCTGAGATGCCGGGGGAGATGTGGTAGGGCGGACCAGGCTGCCGGGGCGAGACGTGGGAAAGCCCCAGACGCTGGGAGCCAGGGACGATCCCCGCAGGGAAGAACCTTGGCTCGGTCCAAGCGCCGTGGGAGCGCAGCCGGCTCGGTCCCTCCCGCCTCCCGAGCCGGTGCAGCCCCCCGGCAACTCCCGACAGAGATCGGCTTGCTAGCGGCGGAGACGCCCGGCAATCCCACCTTTCGCGCGTGTCGGGCGGGCCGCGTGGAGGGACCCAAGCGCCGGGAGCGGAGAGAAAGATTTGCTGGGTCCTAGCGCCCCGAGAATACAGCCAGCTCGATCCTTCCCGCCTCCCGAGCCGGCGCAGCTCTCCGGCAACTCCTGACAGAGATCGGCTCTCTGGCGGCGGCAACGCCCAGCGGTCTCACGTTTCGTGCGCATCGGGCGGGCCGCGCAGAAAGCCCCAAAGGATAGACTGGCACCTTGGAACCTTCATGCCTGCAGGGACTCCAATAACTGGTGAGATATCGGCGCTCGCGACCAGATCACCGAGTGGG